>WYDI02005720.1:0-29751 GCA_009867235.2 Psittacus erithacus
CCCTCCTCCCTGGCAGAGCATGAGACTCAGAAAGTCCTTGGTCAGGGTAAACATTACTGAGCAGCAACTAAAAACATGGTGTTATCAGTGCTGTTCCTACGCTGAAAGTCAAAACCACAGCATTGCACCAGCTACTAAGAAGGAGAAAAATGACTGCTACTGCTGAACCCATGATAAATCTATTCCACCTCAAGTTGCTGATGCCCCTTGGAACTCATAACCAAGTCACCTGACTTTTATGAAAAAATCTGCTGGTAATTCTGTAATTACCATAAACAATTGGATCTTAGAGGTTAAAGGCAAAATCAAAGTTTTAACAGTCAAATACTGTGTTTATCATGCTTTCAACACATAAATGCCTTCTTAAAATACCCCAACTTTTTATATGCAGATCTTTTGTATACACAGATTACCTTGAAAATGGAAGACCTTCATTTATTCCCAGGTCAGGCTTATGAAATTAACTGCCAACTTAGTTTCTCCCCATGATCCTGCCAATGACTTTTTTTCTGCCCTGGTAGGATCATTCCCACCCCACGGATTAAATGTGATTAAGGATCAGTGTCAGTTTAGTCTCATATATGTGCTAAGCAGAGACGACAAAGTATGCCAAAATGTGTTTGATTTATTTGTGGGAGTTTTGTGATAGAGGAACTCTGATTGGGCTCAAATCAAGGATCCAGAGAAGAAAAGAGTGCTTTATATCATTCGTAGCTCTTTAACCCAAAGTGTCACAGTAAGGACTTAATATCCTTCAGTTAAATTATTAGTTTTCACAAACAATAATGACTGAAATCAATCAAGCTTTTCAGTGCTTAGGGTTATTTAACCACCAATTCAATTAGCCAGTTATTAGATGAATACCTGTATCTATTGAGCTGAACTTCAAACACATCGATATATCCACAATACAGTCAAGCAAATAACATATGAAGTAGAGCATTTCCCAATTTTGAAGAAACAAATGTCTAGCAGCATTGTTATTGCTGTGTAAACATTTTAGAGCTACAACCTAAACCAGTACGTGTCAGATGACTCTATGGATCTGCGCTGGAACTTGGAAAGCTGTGCTAATTTCAGGGAAGAAACAATTCTAACTCAGGACAGATAAACCTTCTCTCTAGACTTGATTCTTGAAGCAGTATAGAGATCTTCCGTACTTAGCCTGAAATACACGGTTTTCATCAAGACTTTAAACTTCTTGCTTGATTATTGAATATCCAAAGACCATTTGCTTGCATATTTGCAAGAAAAAGATTAGGTTACAGCCAGATTAATCGTAAACTCACACTAGAAAATGAGGGGTCACATTATGTTTTCTGTGTAAATTTCAGATGAGTTGTAACTATGCCTGTAAGGAAAGAAATCTCAAAAAAAAAAAAAAAAAAGACTTATATGTGGTACACATATCTAAAATAGAAAAGAAGGTTAAGTATTTCCAACCTAACCCTGACAAACTCTGAGAGATATACATGCCCTTGGTTAATCTAAAAATCAACTCTGTATTGTGGTGTCATGACTAGATCTTGTTCGGGGTGGTTTTGCTCGGTATCTTAATTATGGAAAAACAATACTGCATCCTTCACTGGGCTATGGAGATGAATTTACTGTGACAGAAAGAACAGGCAGAAAGAAATGCCATACTAATGAAACAACAGGGACAACAAACTGAAAAAAAAACCCCAAAACCTTTTCAACTTCATTGGCTAATAAAGTTCACAAAATAATCAAAATAGTTTCTTTTCCAACAAAAATGAGTGGTTGTGAAGATAGCCCCAATCTAGACACTTTAATGGATGCACACACACATTCTTTAATAGCTTGTTCATCAGAGTAAAATAAACATAAGACTACAAAGGGTTACCCAAGCTCACTTCATTTCCCTACTGCTGCTGGCTTCAGATTATGTTGACTCTATCAACAAGACTGTGGCTGTAGGTGCAAATTTATTAAGTCCCACACATCAAAATATTGTTCTATTTTGTAAGTTAGTAGGAGCTAAGCTCTGGAATGGGTACAGGGAGAAACATAAAGCCAAATTTTTACTTTAAGGTCTGGACAGCAAAATTTCAACAGCATTAACCTTGGAAGAAGATACTACATGGTTTTACAGACCGGACAAATTCAGAGGAAAAGGAGACTGCAGCCCAACCTTCCCAAATGCAAATCTGGTGCCACTACTCTTACCATACTTTGATCAGCTGACCCCCTACACAGATGAATACAGAGTGGAGAGACTTCTTCTGTCGTTTTACTAAGGCCACCATATACCAAGGTGTTGTCTTTTTCCCACCCCCAAGAAATGCATAAACTTTCTTTAGCTAGGACCAGAGGAGTTCGTAAGAGACCAGTGGTGACCTCTTGACTGTGGCACAGGCTGTGAGTATTCTCTCTGCTGCTATAGGGTATTCTTAGACCTGGCAGCATGGCAAGTTTTTATCTCCCCTCCTCCTGATTTCCCTCAGCCATGCTGTACTTCTCTATTGATTCTGTTTCTCACCTACACAGAACCTATGCTTTAGATACTTTTTAAAAATTCATATGTATTCCATTAGCTTTTTTTTTCCAATCTGAATGTCATTTAGTGAATTCATGTATTTTTTCAGTCAAACAACACCTTCCAGCTGGTCTCTGTCGTCTCTTGTGTTTGAGGCATTTAATGAATGACAGCTCATTATGATTAAAAAACATGAATTGGAAGTGCAACCAGGCCCAGAAGAGATCCCTGTAGTTCTTAAAAAATTTTGCAACTCGTTTGTAATACAAAGGAATATTAAGAAGTAGAAATAATCAGAACTTTTAAGAGGAAAACAACATATGATACAGCACATAGGATACAGCCTGTTAGGAAGAACTTCTCAGGGCCAAGAAATTATCAAGTGACACCAAAGACACTGGAAGTCAAAAAATACTTAGAACTCTCTTAACAAACTACAAACAAAATTTAGAGCTATGTACTACTACAAAAGCCTCAGGTCTTTAAGCCTCTAAGAATTATGTCTTCACTAACTGGCAGACTTTTCTATTGCAGAATTTTTGCCCCTTTCTTGGAAGCATTTTGTTCTGACTACTGTTGGAAGTAAGATACTAAACAGAATGGACTTTGGATCTCGTTTCTCAGTTCCTGTGTAACTCAACGGAGTTAATACAATAATGCTTGAAATCATCCAATTCTGAAATAATTTTTCAGCAGTATTTGCCACCATCTCTAATAAAATACCCTCCTAGGTTAGTACTGTACTATCAGGGTCACAAGTACTGAAAATCAATTCTACTAGATTCAGGTAAAAAAATGAAGAATGGCTATAACTTGCTTATTTAGTCCACATTTCCTACAGAAAACTGAGCAAAGCAAAAATTAGTTTGCTTCTCTGACATTAAAGACTTACAGATTTACTCTTAAACCCAGGGCACAGTATGGTTTTTCCAGGCATGGCTTGATGGTATGGAAAATGACAATTTACTGCCCGCCTTTAATTATATCATCATCAACTACTTACTTGTTACAGAATAATCTTCTCTGTTGCTCCACCGCCATCACTCTGCAAAGCACATATTTCCACACTGTAAAGCACGTATTTCTACACTGGCTTGCTTTCGATAGCCTTTCCTCTTTTCAACTATTGATACCTTCAAAAAATGCTTTTCCTAGTCTCTTAGCTCCCTTTAAATATTAAATGCACCATCTTTTGCTCTGACTTACCAGTTTTTCAGCTTCTGCTTTGACAATTGTGAAGTCAAATTTCCAGAGTCTATTTTCTCACAACTGCTTTCCGACAATGAAAATGTTGCTTCTTCTGCAGTTATAAATTTGGTCCATATCTGCAACACTGTACTAAATGGAGACAGGAACTGCTTTGTAGCCCTCAGGCCAACTGGAATAGAATGGCCTGTTTTCACATAATTGCATTTCATCTCTACCCAAACTGCTTATTGGGAAGAGTGCATGGCAGTGTTAACTCCTGAACCGTGCCTGAGTACTAGGAAGATGCTAGCTAGAGAAGGTTAAAACCATGCCAGAAAATTTAATTAATCAAACAGAATAGATGACCATACTCAGTGCACCAAGAGTGCTATACTCATTTAGCTGATTTCTAGATGTAACCTACCTATGTTTGGCAGGTCCTATTATAACATCCGGCATTCAACCTGCAGAATGCAGATTCATTCGTGTCCCAGCCAAAGGCAGGGGGATTGGAACTAGAAGTTCCAATCCAAACCATTCTATGATTAGGACATTCATTCAGACATTTCTGAACTTTCAGATCGACTTTTAACTAATGCCTGACATTTTTCGCCCATATTTTGTTTTCCCAAAACACTTTGTTGCATCTGTTCCTCTCTTTTGCCTGGTTCTTACTATGGTAAATTGTCCCTCACTGAAGCTCTGAAGTTCTGGATGACACTCTTGCATCTTTAATTAATGTGCATGAAATTGCAGGGCTAGAAGGGGTCTCCACTGGTCTTTTTGTTTTAAGAAAAATTAATGATATCATGTCATTTTCAGCATTATCCATCCTGTCCTTAGGCAGCACTCTTGATGAAAGTTTCATTATCTTCCTTGGAAACCCAGTCTAGAATTCCATTCTTATGATTAATTAAAATCTAATCTAAATCACCTTTGTTGCAATGTTAGCTACATCACATATTACCTTGTCCACCATGGACATATGGACTAAATTATTCTCCTTTACTTTAAAACTCTTACCATATCTTTCAGTTGTCCCTTGTTTAGTCTAAACAACTCAATATATTTATTTTTCCTTGAAGGTCATAATTTCTTGATATCTGTCATAGGATTCACCTAATTACATGCAAACAGCTAAAGCTTAATTTTTCTTCCTTCATAGTCGGTGGAAAGAACAAAATTCATCTCATCCTAAAGTAGTCACATAGATTAGATAAGTGCTACCAATACATTGACCAGCAGGTCAAAGGAGGGGATTCTGCCCCTCTACTTGGCTCTTGTGAGAAGCCCCCGCACCCCCCCCCCGGAGTACAGCTCTGAGGTCTCTAACATAAGAAGGATGTGGACCTGCTGGAGCAAGTTGAGGAAGCCACGAAGATGCTCTGAAGGCTGTAGCACCTCTCCTATCAAGACAGGCTGAGAGAGCTGGGGTTGTTCAGCCTGGAAAAGAGAAGGCACCGCGGAGAACTTAGCCTTCCAATACCTAAAGGAGCCTGCAAGACGTCTGAAGAGCGACTTTTGACAAGGGCATGTAGGGATATGACAAGGGGGAATGGCTTTAAACTGACAGATGGGAGATTTAGATTAGATATTGGGATGAAATTGTTCATTGTGAGGGTGGTGAGACCCTGGTACAGGTTGCCCAGAGAAGCTGTGGTTGCCAATCCCTGGCAGGATTCAAGGCCAGGTTGAACAGGGTTTTGAGCAATATGGTCTAGAGGAAGGTGTCCCTTCCTGAGACAGGGGGGTTGTAGCTAGATAATCTCTAAGGTCCCTTTGCATCCAAACCATTCTATGATTCTATTTCTCCACTGACAAGGACAGGATCTTAAGGTGATTACTGAATGAACAGAGCTTGATGTTTTAGACACATCAAGCCCTAGCACAAACGTTACCTTTTGTGAATACAGCCAATCTGCCTCTCACCTTCAAATTCTCTGTATCTCTGCCATATATTCTCTGCCAATTGCTTTCTCTGCTTACTATATATATATAAGGCAACATGTTATGAGAACTAGCTGAACAATCTGTATGTTGCTGGATTCCTTCCTCTACAAACATCAAGCACTTTAGATGGCTTGGAATTTTCTCAGAAAAAGTCTCTTGAATTCATATGTCATAGTTTGGTGGACATAATATTCAACAGGTCTCCCTGTCCTTAATATCCAGATGTAAAGACAAGTCCGTCCATCATCCTCCTTTCTCCCTGGCTCTTCTTTCCCAAGCAAGTTATGCCCCTTCACATTGATATGCTAGTTCTGCCAGCTCTCTCACCCATGTCTGTGAAGCCAACTAACTAATAATTTTGATGATTTTTAAATGCTTGTAACACTACCTTGTTTTCACTACTTCTGAAATTTACATTACCTGCACATCGCTTAGCTCATCCATTATTTTCCTGCTAGCATTCCTTTTCTGTCTTACGAATTACTTTGTCTACCATAATTTTAGATCCTTCACGAATGCACTTTTGCTCACCATGATATAGAAGACTTTTCTATATTTCCCATTAAACTCATCATCAAGCCTTCTTTACTGAACGTTTCAGTGTTAATCACCTTTTCATGGTTAAGGAAGCCAAAGCTCCCATGACACTGATCTGACTCAAAGTGCTCCAACCTCTATACACCCATGCATACTTGCAAATACTGTTTTGAGGAAGCACAGTGATTTTAATAACTTTGTCTTATGCACTGTGAAAAACACGCAGCCTCATTACACTGTCATTAGTCTTTCACTCTCTATAGTTTGTTTCCATACATCTTTCCTTCCTATGTTGACATTTCCCAGGACAGTTCTGATGCTCTTCTTTACAAAACTATCATTTACTGCCAATTTTTTCACAGAACGCATCTGCTATTTCACCATTTGACATTTAATTGCTACTACTGCTATTACTTTAGCCTCTTGTTTGTGTTGGCTAAGGACTACATTAGAGACTGGGGACACACTCTGTCAGGTACTAGCAGTGCTGCACACAGAAAAGCCTGAAATGATGCTTCTTTCTGTCACACAAGGGACTCCCAAAGAACCTCTACAAATTCTTAGTCTCCTTTTTCCAGAAGGATTCACTGATGCCACCCTTAGTAAATCTGCCTCACAGCAGGATAATGTCACAATAATCTAGTATTACAAAATGCTTGAGAAATACTTTAAAATATGCAAAACATTGCAAGTTTTAATTCCCATTCTTGGCCTCTGTAAAGGTAAACTGGACAATATACAAGTAAATTGGTAATTCACTGGTAAGTGTAGCGAAAGGGAAGAGTATTAACAGACTGCCTGATAGGATCTTTTTTGTAAGTAAGAGTTAGTTATACTGTGTAGGAGTGCTAAAGGTCCCAGTCAAGAGCTGGCTTTAGTGTGCTAGAGGCAATTCAGACTATCAGGAAAAACATTATTTCTGCTCCACAGATTTTACAGTCTATTTCTAAATCCACGGCTGTTCAACACTGAGCTGCAGATATGCATGCAGAGAATTTTGCTCATCCTTCAGAGGGACTACAAGCAGAGGGAACGAGAAGAAAATAATCCGTTTCCAATTGGACAATTACTGACAAAGACTATTATTTTCATGTGCAACGATCTCATCTGTACTCTGACATGTTGTAATATGACTCTTTCAAAAGTCTTGTAAACAATAAAGCAAAATTGCTCAAATTGAAAAGTGATGAATCAATTCTAGGTTAGATTCCCGTGCTAAATTGAAAAGCCCTGCAAAAAAGTAGATTGCACTTTTGAAAGTAAGTTTTCCTCAGGGAATATATTACTATCTGGTCACATTTTGTTCCTGGTAAATTGCTTGTCTTATTTTAAGGTTCTTCACAGGAGTGTATCACTAGTTTCGTTTCCAGTTGATCCTTTGCTCTTGAGGATGCAATCTTCTCCGTCATTCCTCAGAAAGTCAGAAAACAGTGGTAAGAACTAATAATACCAAACAGCAGTGTAATTTCCTATGGGGAAAACATATTTTCTACCAGTAATTATTGCCAACAGCAATCTTGGAAATATCGTATAACTTATTGTTTAAAACATCAAACAGAAGGAACTGCTTAGTATCAAGGATGACTAATTCAGGAACATGTGCTTACACACACACACACACATTAGATAAAATGTTGATGTTTAGAGGTTTACGAGACATAAACATTGACTTTGGGTTCTACTTAAGCTTACACTTGAATTTAGACTGACAACATACCAGTTAATATAGAACCATGATCAACACAAATAAGCAGAAATAGCTCTGATTGTTATGATGGACTTCTCCAATTCAAACTATAGCTGCAGGATCAGAACTACACAAGAAAATCAGTCAGCTGTGCTTGAAAGCACAGTAGAGTCTAAAGGAAAAAAAAAAGTTATTCAACAATTATATCCAAGTGCTTTATAAACAATAGATGTTTTGCTGAGGAGTGCAAAAATACTCATTTGTGTGATGAAGCATGTGCAGGTGAAGTGGGCTGTGTGATGGAAACTGAAATGTCTATGGACTCAATCCTGTCCTAAGTTACTTTGGAACAACTCCCATTGTCTTCAAATGACAGAACTATACCTTAGCTAGAAAAACTAAGCTCCAATTTAAGCTCTCACATACCCTGGCAGATGGCTATGATGATGGGATTTCTGCTACGGTCCCAATTTTCAGTCAAGGAAAGTGTCTGCTCTCTTATCCAGCAAGAGAAGCATAGAAGGGTCTTCTGTAGGTGGTGCGGTAATTTAGCATCTCCATGCAGTGGCTCTTGCCTGAGCTCTGCTAGGATTAATATGCTCCACTTGACAAGGGTTTATGCATGTGAGTAGTTATATGAAGGTCACTTTAAGTGCTTTTCTGGATTGGAACCTGATGCTGATTCTTTCTTCAGGAACCCTGACGAAATTCAGCAACTGGCCCACCCGTCCTTTGCACAAGGTGAACTTCCTCTCAGGTGGAGTGGCTTAGGTATGAAAGGTGAACTTTACACCACCTTCCATTAAACATAAACCATTGGTTTTTTTAAATACACCTTGCACTAACCAGCAAGCAATCTCTTGCACCCTTGGTTTTTGCTCAAGATAAGACAGCATTTCCTCCACAGATCCATGAAGACTCTGCAGGCATTTTCTCCTTGCCAATATAGTCACATTAAAGAATTAGGCAAGGGAGACAGTGAATGCTGGTGGACATTTTCATGACAAGAAACAGCAGCAAAGCAGACTGCAATATTGTTTTAGCTGACTGTAGGAACTAGATCCAGACCACTGTCACCTTTAGGCACATGGAATGATAGGCATTGCATTAGTTAGCAGCTTTTCCAAAAAAACCCCAAACTTATTCCAAGAAACAAATGCCTACAGTTTACCCATGGGTATGGAGTTAGTGTGCCTAAGTGCTTTGCTGGAACTGCAAAATGAAGGAGTTCAATGAATCAAGCCAAATTCCCAACCAGTAAATATAATTTATGACAGAGCCACAAAGAGATATTCCTTGGGGAAGTTTAGACAGACACCTCTGAGACAAAAGGCATGCGCCTACTGCAGAAGGGACTTTGTTTGGGGCCCGGGGAAAATAAAGTGCCAATTTCCAGATGACTATCTGGCACTAGCTAGCACAAAACAACTGTAGCTGCTAGCACTTAACTGGCATATATTAATTTTCAACATCCTTTCTGCTTTGTTGATGTTGCCTCTTCCTTTTTCATGACATTTGCAACACATCATTAGATTTGCTGCAAATTTGTGGGAGTAAATCGTTTCCCTGGGGTTGAAACCCCACCAGGGGTGAATAAACAACCTCCCCTTCCCCAGTCAAGTCCCAGTGGTGCCTCACATTTCATGGAAATGATCAGCAATTCCACTATCAAAACATTCACGCCTTATGAGTAATATTTATGATAGGAGTTTTTAGAGTTGGGTTTTCCCCCAAGAAGAAAAAGAGGAATAATTAACAGAAATAAGCCCAATGAGAAATTTCCACATTATTAGTATTATTTTCACAAGGCTTTCACAGGAAAGTAAAAGCTTTTGCAAGTAATAAAAGTCCTTGTTAAACATCTTTCTTTCTTTCTTTTGGAAATGGAGTAAATTATGAAGCAAATTGACTTTAAAAAATAAATAGGACTATAAATACATAGAAGTCTTTGCCTTCCTCCAGTAATTTAATATGAGCATCCTACTTTGAAATAAGGAAAAGTTTAGTTCATTCACAGAAAGAATAAAGCAGCTGTGAGGTTTTTCCGTCAACTTAAGTGCTGCCTTAGTAAGGTGAGTTGTTCAACTACATTAAACAAACATTTTAGTCAGGCATCACACAGGAAAATAAACAGTAGCAGAGGAAACATGAAAATATTAAAGACTGTTATTCTTTGGCCCCTTTTCCTGCGAAGCAGGTGATAAAATATTACTGTGTTTCCACAGGTAAGGAAACATGCTCTTAAACACTTTGCAGAAATACATATTACGATCATCACTTAAAATGTCAGCAGTGGATAGGACTCAACTGTGACAGCACACAGGAGCCTGCCAAGAAACTCTGCAGAAGCAGAGGATTTAGCACACCAGGTCAGACTGCTGGGCTGCTGAAAGCAGGCTCTGACCCTTAGCAATGCCTGGCAGTAGCGAGTTCAGATACGGGAAAAAACCATCTTGTAAGAGAGAGCTGTAGAGTTACCTGATTTAAGGAAAGACGACTTCTCCTGAATCCTAATTACTTAGATGTTAGTGAGAGGGAGAGAGATTATCTGCTGTACTATTCTGACCACTTTCTGCCTCACAGACCATCAAAGAAAGAACACAGAAAGAAGAGAGAAGACCTGCTAAGCTCCGTTGTCTTTGCCCACCTGCGATGTGGTACACTACACTGTACACATTTAACATTAATGTAGATGTAATTTACGTACTATGTCAGTAATTTCTGTTCTCCATGAAATTTTCTCTAGCTATACATAATGTCTGAAATTCTATACGTATTTAATCATAAAAGTAGAAAAATATCATTGAAATTATTTATGCATTATAGCCAGAAGTTATCTAAACCTTATTTTTTACTACCAGGGCTTTGATTTCAGCCAGCCTGAAGATTTACTGCTCTAGGTTCAAAGATCTGCACAGTTGTCCAGTAGCTTTGGGGTGGGGGGAGGGAAAACTTTAATCCTCCTGCCCACTATAAAAAATGTAGGCATAAGAATGCAAGGTGCTGCCTCAAATCCTTTGCAGTATCAGTTTCTGTCTCTAATTTAAAGTGCACTGCATGCACATCAGCTTGTCTAGCCAACGCGGTTTGTGGAAGCTGCTCATGACTACTGTATGTACGTAAGGTTAGTTCCATTCAGTATGCAAGGCTGTTCCATAAGACAAAAGCAAAAGACCTCTGCTTTCTGTGCTGAATTTAGAGGTGCGCATAATATCTTCTGTTACTTTTAGGAATTAAATTTAAATTTCAGTGCAAGAAAATAACACAATTTTAATTTTAAACAAAGAAATATACACTGAATTTCAGCTATGTGGCTGTACAGCTTTTTTAAGTACTACTTAGAATCATAGAATAGTTAGGGTTGAAAAGGACATTAAGATCATCAAGTTCCAACCCCCCTGCCATGGGCAGGGATACCTCACACTAAACCATGTCAGATTTAGGAGGCAAAGCAGTCTTATTTCACCATATAGAATGGGATTTACCTCCTCTGCTTTATGGTATCTAGTAGAGAGAGGGTCCCTTTGCAGTCACTAACAAGAAACAGTTACCTGCAGGGTATGATTCACCTGTCCTACTTTAGATGCCAACTATTCAGACAGCATGACATCCAGAGTGGTCAGATGACCACCACCCATAATGTCATATTTAAAATCTCTCTGATTGCAAAGAAAGAACTGGAACAGAAACAGACCTCAAGACATGATAAGTCCCAAAGTTGGGATAATTCAAACCCAGAAAGCAATTTTCCAGTTGGCTCCCTGGAAATAAAATTTTAAAATACCTTAGTCAATGGAAAAGCTTATGGTCCATTCCCACAGCAACTGGAACCCTACGTTTCACTGGCTTTTGATACAAATGTATCTCCCAGATGCTACTTGAGAGTTCTGCAAATTTTATCCAGCAAGAAAGCTTTTTACTCCATGGCACTTCAGGGATGTACTTTTGCCATCCTGTGCAGCAAACAGACAGAAGTACCTACGGCTGGGAGACAAGCCTCATTCCCTCAGTCAGGACTCCCACTTCCTATACAGTCATAAAAGTGCTCCATACAGGCATAAAAGTGGAGTGCCTGAAACTGCCTTAGCTTTTTTCTCTGTAAAATGAGGGAAATGTAAATACTCCATGCGAAATCTGAATGCCTCCATACTTGTAACAAGATAAATTTTAATCCAAACTCTGAAGTTTAATCTTAGTTCCTTGTCTTCTTACAACACCTCTTGGACTCTTAGAATAAACCAGAAATTTACTGTCTCCAGCCTTCACTCTTGTGTCAGCCTAAACCCACCTAAAACCCTCATTTCAGGTTTCTGAGTCCCCTCCTTCCCAATTGCAGTGCTCCCCTGCCCCCGGCATAGGTTAAACAAACAGGGAGATTCCCTCGGGGAAGTCACAGGTTCAAGATTACAAAGGACACATCTCATCTGGGCCAGCTGGAGGTTTTTCTCGCTATTGTGCTTATCTGTACCTTCACTGTCATCCAGACGTTAACCCCTGACCCATGAGCCCGCCTCCCAAAAAAGCCTTGTGGTGTTTACCCATTATGTAATGTCTGTGCTTTTGTGGAAGTTTTACAGGAACAAATGGAGGAAGTTTGCCAGTCAAACGGCTGGACAATAAATCCTGTCCCGTGTAGATAGAATGGATTACTGTCACTGTAAGTCTGCTACTGGCATCTGTCACCAAAGAAATGTTTACAAATTTCAATGTGCTGGAGTGCCAAAGTATTCCAGCACTGCAGGACTGTACATGACTTGTGCAACAACCACCACTGCACTAGATAGGGGTAGCCTTGTTTTGCTAGCCTGAATAAACAGAGTGACAATGTTTCAGATAACTCAAGGTCACTAATGTCCAATTTTTCTGACTATTCATCTCTTAGGTTCATGAATACAAGTACCCAAATGCCAGTTCGTTCACTGTAATACTTTTTCTGCGCTAAAATATCCTTTGGAAGTTAATCCCGGTAGTTTTCCTTTTGGAAGTTCAATCCTGGTAGGTAAACTACTCTCAGACCCCTTTGCTTATTTGTTATAGGTCCTTTCTTATTTTTATACTGTCTTCCTATCTTTCCCTACAAATCCATTTTCTTTACAGTCCCTGCTGTCTCTCCTTTTCCTATTTCCCTGTTGGGGCAAGACATTATATTATGTTACTCTTCTGCACCATGTCACTGCAGTGCTGTGTGATTGGTGTTTCTCTGTATCATCAGCGATGAAGTTAGGACAATAGAAAGATGGGTTTGCATAAGAAGCAGGAACAAACATAATTCGAAACAGTGAGACAGGTAGTTAATATAATTCTTCCTTCACTGACTCTTTCAACCACGGGCCTGATTCTGCCTCCACTGAATGGAGCTTTTCACTCTCAATGCCAACAAGAGTGGCACTTGGTTCCGCTATAATTAAGTTTTCAAATCTCATTTCCTTTCAGAGAGAAAACATTGTTGTGACTAAGCTTTGGATGTGGTAACAAATCCCTGGCAGGTTGGTTTGTTTTAACGGACGTATTAGTTTTAAGGAAATTTTTACCATCTTTTTTGCCCTTAATCATAGCTTTTATTACAATTACAGTAATGCAACAGATGTACATGCCAAAGGCAATACGTGTACTTTTAATGAGTTGACAAGCAACCTTCCTGGAGAGTAGAAACAACTTCATTTGCTGAACATTTCTGAACCTTATCTAGCAGTTTATTTAGGGACAAGGAATTGATCAGAAAAACACCTCCCACAAATTCACAGGCTTCAGAAACTCACAGATGAGCAGTCCCATAGGACAGACTCAGTTGTTGAGCTAGGTTTAGTGGATTTTTGCTGAATGGTAACATTTTCTATTGTCCACAATAATACAATAGAAGGTTAACAGGCAATATCCGGAAAGCACTAAGATTATTAATCCACACATGTGGTCCTGAGTCACTGGGCTGTAAAGCATCATCAGTTTCCAAAGATGAAACCAAAGAGGAATTCTGCTTGAGAGAGATGGTATCACAGGCCCACAGGAACTCATTGCACCAATAAAGCCTATTTATGCAAGTTTTACAAGACACTGGCTCACAGGGGTTTTCATTCTGGTGTAATGAATTCAGTCAACAAATTGAACATATGCAAAAATCCCATACTATGAGTGAAGAGCTTTCAGCCTGGTTTCTTGTCATCATTTACTGTACAGTTCGGACACAGATCAGACACTAATGCACACAGAAAATTACAACAGGCTGACATGCACACATCAACCATTCTCATTCACTCTGTGACTAAAGAGCTTGGAGACTCAGGCTCCAACAGCAGCACACAAAATCCATTCTGTTAAAATTATTCCTGCCACTGCTGTGGTCTGGGCCAAGCAGCACTCACAAACAGTGGCTGGCCATACTTTTTTTGGAGGTCAATGCAGGCCAAGGACCATTTCCAATACAACCCTGGAAGTGGATAACCTGTTTTGAAAGGTAGAAGTTTATCTGTGGGGATCAGAGAAGGATTCCTGGCTTGTGAAGATGTGACCCTACAGACCTTCACATACTTTTCTCCGAGATCAAATTGTCAAAGGAAGAAGGTTGAAAGACTGGTGTATGCATGACTGCATGCTTGCTTTCTCCTCAGTCAAAAAATTGCCATAAATTAATAGGGATTCAAGCAGCAAACCACAGGATTCCTATCAGAAATTTGCATTATCAACCAGAAGCCTGATTTTGTCAGGCACAGGGTACTGCAATGGAGAGAGGTCTTGTACAACATAAATGGGGCTGTCTAGGTTTGGCAGTAAGAACCCCCACTGCCCATTCTGCTTTCAGTCTCTGTACAGTCCTACAGCAAGCCTCCAGTACAGACCAACACACCCACAGACATCCACAGAAGGTAAAGGATCTTGCTGTAATCACAGTTACTCCAGCACATCTGTTTGGACAATTAGTAGGTAAAGTTTAACTGATAGAAGACAGAGCGCAACTGGAAATGTAGGAATGTGTTTTTAGTACTGTTAACGCAATCAAAACTTCCTTCTTGCTATTATTACTGTGTCAGCATGTCAATTCTATTCTAAATTATTTTCAACTGCCAACTTACCAAAATACCTGGAATATAGCACAATCCACATTCTGGTTTTTATTCTAAACTTAACATAATTTACCTGAAATTATTCCCTTTCTTAAAGTTGTTACTCTTGCTAGAATGTGCAAAATATGGGTACAATATGCACTGCAGTAATGTTAATCTTCTTTCTCCATATGCCCCAAAAAGTGCTGAAATTCTTCTGTGCATAAAGTAACTTCTATATGTCTTTGCAGGCTGAAGGTCCTTTTCTGAGCTTACCAATATTCAGCCAACAGAATTTATACTGCCGGTTAAATCATAGCTTAAAAAAAAAATATTAAAAAATGCAAAGAACCTTTTGTGAAGCTGATTACTGATACATTTTCACCACCCAGTATGAATGAAATGCAAAAAGCAAGCAGGCATCAGTAACACAAAACTACATTGTAAAACAGTGTTTTAATCACATAACATACTATTAGTAGTATAAGTCAGTTTTCTGAAGAAAAAGATATTCTTTGGGAAAATATTTTGTTAGTTTCCCCTTAATTTTTCTTTTAATTGACTGACTTGAGATCTTCCTGTGCCTATGGTCTTAATTTGAGAAACAATTAGACCTGTTCTTCTTCAAAACTTATTCATAATGCTTTAGTATTCAGCTTTTGCCCACAAAACTACACCAACATTTACTAAATGAGAACAATACAAAAGCTGGTGTAACAAAAAAAAAGTGCTCACCAATGCAGTCCACACTGAAGAGATTTAAGGAGGTTATTATGGAAGATTCATCACAGGTCTTCATTCCCCGCAGAGCAAACCGCACCAGAGAGGCTTTGGCTCCCTCTGGCAGGAAGGACAGCAGGTAGACAGGCATGTACAGAATGTAGCGAAGTTTGCACAGCAAAGGGGTCATGAGCTTTCCTTGGGGGGACTGAGCCATACGCTCTATTGTTGGAAACAGCAGCACTGAGCGAAGAACCTGTCAGGCCATGAGAAAATTATCGTCAGCAACATCCTACAGCACCACATCCCAGTATAGGAGACTGAATTTTTAATTGAATGAAGTTGGGTTTCCAGGCACATGGCACCTCAGACACGTAGGCAGGCTGTGTGGTGTGCCCTGGTTAAAGTTTTTACTAGACAAAGCAAATAAGTACACGGTTATGAAATAATCAGTTTTATGGGTAAGGGGAAGTGCTGAACAGAGAGCAAATGCCCAGGCATGTGAGTACAGCCAATCGCCCCAGAAGGACGGTGACCACACCAGAAGGCACTCACAGAATCACAGAATGGTTTGGGTTGGAAATGACCTTAAACTCATGCCATTCCAACCCCCACCCACAGGCAGGGATACCTTCCATTAGGCCAGGTTGCTCAAAGTCCCACTACGCAGGAATTGCCCCTTCAGCCCCAGCAGATTTCTTATGCCAGCAAAAGTACATGGCTCTGTTTTTCACCTGGTAAATTGTTTTCTTGAACTCAATCAATTATACAAATTCAAAAACATCAGCCGCTGTGATGGTTACTTTACAGTTTGACAACACATGGGGTTTTCAATTTGCAGTTCAATATAGTTAAACTTGGTCAGAACAAGAGTCTAAGCATATAGCCCCTTCACTAAGATGTGTACAGTGGTGCACAATATTGCTTTTTACACTTTGAAATAGACATTCTAAAGCTAGTAATTATTTTATGTTATGATAACAGAATACACTGTAGCCTTAAAATAGCTTATTAATTAAAACCCCACCCACACTAACCGAAAGTGAATTAATACACTTACTTTCAATTAGATTAAAATGTTAAGTGTATGTTTTAGAAGGATACATGCCACTTTTTTCTAGAAGTAAAAACATATTGCAAGAAATCATATAGGAAACCCCCCCAAAGACACACAATCACAGTATCTAACAGAAGTATCAAGCAAGTAAAGTAAGAGAGATCCTGGATATTGCATTTGCAGATAATCAGACATAAACTGCTATGCTTTGTGGGATATCTCTGCTTACCGTACATATCATCGAATGGGTCGGGTTGGAAGCAACCTTCAAAGGTCACCTAGTCCAACCTCCCTGCAATGAGCAGGAACATCCTTAACATGCCCAGAACCGCAAGGCCTTGAATCCTACGCATTGTGCAAACTAGATTAATATTTTTGTAAAAAATGTTTTAAAACAATTGTCTTGACTCTCAGGTGAAACTCAACAGATGTATGCTACTTGTGTGCAGCACCACTGGGCTCCACAGCTATCCTGTGGAGGGCAGGGCATGCTACCCAATCCCTTAACTTGTCATCCCAAGGCCCTGAAGTGTCTGCTGATCGCCCTTGGACTTGTCCCACCTTCATAGCTGCCTGCTTAAAAAATCAAAAATGAATAATAATCTGAGGGCCAAGGGTGGGAAGCTTTGTCTTCACATCTTTAACCCAGGCCCCAGGGAGGCAGAGGACATCCCCAAGAAATGAGTCTGGTCTGCACGTCGGGCCTTCTGCTCCTTTCAGAAGGCAGTCTCCTATGACAATGACCTGTCCTTTTTTCTTTATGGAAGCAGTTTTGAAGACCAACTTAACCTTGGTGACATCTTCAGGCTGGATGAACCAGTGTCCTCGTTACTGTTCAGTTCCACTTGCAGAGCCTCGTCCCTATTGTGTGAGGGAACCTGGGGAGATGGGGATTCAGGGAGACATGCCTGCTGCACCAGGCAGGAACTTGTCACCATCATCCCCCTACCCCTTCAGTCACTGTGTTCAGCCAGGCAGACAGAGGACAGAGGATGGGATACATCATCAGTAACTTGCCATACTGTACTTTCTACAGTATTTTAAAAGCAGAATTTGAAAGTGCTATTTATATCGACTACACAACTATTTTAAGAAATCCTTCTATGTCCCAGCTGACACCACTTTGGTTTTAGACAATGAAAAATACATTCTCAGGGAAATCAATCCCAGGCCTCTTTTTATTAAAGGCAACCAGCAGCTGAAACACAGGAATGCAAGACTTGCACTAAATTACATGGTAGTTTCGTGATATTTCAGCTAGGAGCTGAACACAATCTGTTGTGATCTAAAGCAGATTTGACCTGTGTTCCCAGGCATACATTATTCCCTTGATGTTACAGTTTATACAGGATTAGTTGCTTGGAGTGCTGTACTAACCACTGGGGGAAGTTGCTAAACCTTGGAGGAAAGGGGACAAACCAAGAAGGCTGTTACAATGTCCTGTCATTCCTGCAATTTTTAATGGCACACACATTTAAAAGATGGTGTAAGACAGTGGATAATTTTATTAACTTTATTTACTTTCTTACTTTCTTTAATCTTTTGCAGACAATAGAGAAATTTAAAATTTCTATTTTTCAAGCACTTCTTATTTCTTAGTTTACTGCTAGATTTCTAAGACAGGATTTTGAAATGTACATTTGACTGCATAATTGCTTAAAGATGTAGTTCAACTTCTTTGCAACACAGCTGCAGATAAACCAGATTTTACCTATTTTATTATAATGACATACGTGTTCATAAAAAAGTATGTCATATTTGTGTCTTCAAATAAATGAAATAGAAATACACAGGTAAAATGAAGGAAATTAATCAGATTCAAATGCTCAACACCAGTTGATAATTTTTTTACTTTTCAAATGCCAGGATCTTATCGGTATACAATTCCAACTAGCTGAAATCAGGTAGGTGGCACAGAATTATACTGAAGTTACAATTTTCAGGAATATTATAACAGCAGTAATTCTGAAGATGGAAGACAGTGCCTATCATAAGCACCACGTATTGTCACACCTGTGAATGCCATGGTATCCACCATTAAGTAATGTATAAAGATTTATGACCCCTTTATTTCTGGAAAACCTTCTCAAAATTAGCAATAGAAGTTTCCTATGATAACAATCAGTCAAAATACAAGAAAAAATTACATGTAACTAGAGAGAAAAATCCAGATTCATCTGGTTTAAGTGACTTCAAATTCAAAGTCCAATGATTTTTACTGGTTAAGCACATGGGAAAAACAGCTGAGCAACTAGAGACACAAGTCCCAGCAACTTCAGTAGATCCAGGGAGTACTGAAAGTTGACCAGTGACTTTCCTGAAGGCAAACATGGCCTGTGCCCAGAAGTTGCTGAGAGATGCGGGTAGTCCTATCCCTGCTATGCTGTGGTCAACCTACTAAAAACAGTACATGTATTCTGACTTTATACTGGAATTGTCACTGTTGATTGTTGTGACAATAAGCAGTACTTGTAAAACCATCATTCAACTTAACTGTTACTTACTTAACATGCTATTAAATTGCAAGATTTCAACACTCAGGATGACGCTTACATTAAAGTTCAATATGTGAAGGCATAGATGTTCTTTGGGTTACTCACCAGACAGCTGCTTCTATTTTCATCATTAATTTTTAACTCTTTAAATTGCATAGGACTCAAGACCTGAATGGTTCAAGGGACTCTAACACAATGCAGTGTTTCAGATCATTTTAACAACAAAGGCTAATATTATCTGCAACCTCTTCACATGATTTGATTTGGGTGCCAGGACAGCTCCTAGTCCCTGGTCAAGTCACATATATGTATCATCACTGAAAAAATGAATGAGGCATGGCCTGAGCATATGTTCAGAGAACAAGCCTCCCTAGAAGCCAAATATGTTCTGCTCTTTATTACTCCAACACACACCACAGCAGGAAGGTGTGGGGACTTTTGGAGTTTCACTTCTGTCACTGTTCATATACTTTGATATCTAGAGTGATCAGATCTCCAACTTCAAGTATGTATGACTGGCACAGTAAATTTCATAACACAGAGGAAAGACAAATTACTGACTTCACAGCAAAGTTAGCCCTCAAAGCAAGGAATATTAAATGCCCATTCCCCAAAAGCTTGGCACTGACTGAGAAGATTTGTTCAAGCAGGATCTCTAAATGAATACAATTCACTCGTGATCACTGCTTCACTTAAAGAATAGAACAAAGGCTTCCTCCAAACTACCTACATGAAAAACACATACATTCCTGTACGTCTGGGCTTTCTGTTCAGCTTGTAATCTATCTAAAACAAGATGATAACATGACAACTGACTACCTTCAGGTCTCCACTAGATAATGGCTATGTCAACATGTTTTTGGATTTGTAGACACAGCTGGAAGTTTTTCCAAAATGAGAACAGAGTACAAAAAGCCAAATAATTAAATACGTAATAAATTGTTTATCACTGCACAATTTAATAGTCTCAACCACACCAACAAAGGATTTCTGTAAAATGCTTAGAAGTTTTCCTTATAAAAACACTAAAAGTATGCAAATCAGAAAAAGCTAAAAAAGCCCCCATAGCAGTATTTTTCATTAGTCCCTTCTACTGAAAGAGCTGAAATGTATTCATCAGCACCAATAAAAAAAATATAAGCCTCAGATTCTGCGTTGGTTATGCAACTCGCAGCCCATGAGAACTCCAGAGATCAGATCAGCAGGCAGAAGGAAGCAATCTATTACATTTTATAACCGACCCATTGCACCAACTGATGCTCAGTAAAGAAGCATCCAAGCACAGTTCAGCAACTTGCCTGTAGACCCTGTGGCCAAACACCCTGCTCCACAGCAACAGCATCATTATGTGCATGACTGCAAATTCCAGGGCTGGAAAGAAAATTTGTAAGGAAGTTTTGTTTAAAATTCCTTCAAAACTCTATGAAAAGCAAATCTGTTTCTCTGTCAAGAGTAACACTTCTTTTGATATATATTAGTTCATTCCATGTATTATTTTGTTATTCCTCTGTTGTGTTGGCAGAAGAAAAGCTATTATCTGTCTGGTGAAACCCAGTAAATTTTTCAAATATAACATAATGATGTAATCTACAGTCTGCCCTTGACACGGAATACCACATGAATCACAATTTCTTTTACTCAGTATGTAGAAACCTGCAGGCAAAACAATGAGGGTCAGGGAAGTATTCCCTGCTTTATTACCACAGCTGTGCTGAGTACATTTCCAAGAAGATGCACAGGAAAAAACAGCAATGTTGGCTTCAGCTTTCCTCTCATCAGAGCAGGACTTTCTGGACTTGCCCATTCACTTTGCTCACTCACTAATCATACATAACATAGTATAGTACAATATAAGTATGCTTATATGCACACAGCTGAGATATGGCCAGAAGAAGAATACGACTGGTTTTTTTTATGGCATTAGTACAGAAATAACCTAAGCTTTATCATATCAAAGGCATTCATTATTGATTATCCTGCATGATTTTTTACCTCTGGATGCCTTCTGTATATGGAAAGAGGTGAAACCAGTAGAAAATATTTTATCACCTGTGATTGTGGCTTCCAATTTGCATTGTAGCCTCAGTACTGGTGAACTAAACTGGGCTAGGACGTAGGCTCCAGGACCAAAACTTTTTAGTATGTTTTCTGACATGATTTTGGCCAAAGCCAGCTAGAACCAGATGATGTCTGGCCACAGGTTAGACAATAGTGCAGACCAGGAACTCCCCTTAATAGAAGATGCATGTGAAGCAATCATATCTGGCACTTAGGAGGATATGAGCAGGCTTTGCTACTATACTTTGCCACTTGCAGTCAAGAGCCACAGGACAAGCCCTGTTTTGTTTTATACATAAAATTAATATAAACACTAGAGTATCTACCTCACTCAATCAGAAATACCTCAAACTGTTCAGAATGATTTAGTAATTGATTCTGTCAGGTTGGATGGGGCTTCGAGCAACCTGGTCTAGTAATATGTACCTGCCTGTGGAAGGGGGGTTGGAACTAGATGAGCTTTAAGGTCCCTTTCAATCTAAACCATCTTATGATTCTATGCTTCAAAGTAAGCATATGTATGTCAATCCTGGCAATCATATACAGATCTTTCCTTCTGTTATCAAGAGATTATTCATCAGATGCTCAGCAAGTAAAGAATAACCAGTGACTAAGTCCACATGTCTACATAAATAGGATTTTTCAGCTAACAGAAAATGCTATCAAAACAAAACACAGAGATCAGTGCCGATGGAGAGTTCCTTTGCGATTTCAAATCTTTGGCGAATTTATTGTGAAAATGATTCATCAGTTGGCATCTTGAACATTTTCAGTAGTATGCAGAACATTCTATATACTATCTACCAGTGGTCAGTCTTTATTGCTTTCAGGGAAGGCAACTGAAGCCATAGAAGCTACAGCTTAAGACAGAGCAAAAAGTCTTTCTTGAACAACTATGGGAAAGTCTGCAAACAGGAATTTAGGCACTGAAATGTAAGACATACTTTATACTTCCTTTTTACTTTATACTAATAATTAAATTTCATACGTATGCATATATGAGTAATATTTGCAATATATAACTTAAATATATAAACTTACATAATTATAGATGGTGCGAAACCTACAGCAACCATAAAAAATGGACCATCTTACCTTTTCTTACAGTCTTTTACATTAGCTATTCACATTCACTAAAAAAATTATAGCTTTCCTACTGTTACTTATTTGGATGGTTACTTCAGATTTAATATTTTCGTATCCAGAAACCAGTTCCAAATTTCCAAATTTATTTAGATCGTTCTGATCCTTTATACATATTGCATTCTAATATAACGTACATAATTGCATAATAATTCTATTTTTCCTTGTATTTACTTCTTGTAATGATTATAGAAGACACTCCGATATACATTCTCTGTTTAATGAGCTTAAATGAGCTAAGGTATCCTGAGCCTTCCTAGGCTTTCTCTGCACTTATTTCAGTCAGAATTCTTCTTTCTTGAACACAGCTGGCTAGAAATTACCTTGTTTGATAGTGCTTAGGTTTTTCTGTCCTGTAAACCATATCATGTCAAACTAAAACGCAGGAGTTCTACTGACAGTGACATAAGTCATTCATCTTCACAAAATCACTGAGGAAGACCCTTAGCCCTTTGCTGTATACTTTGTTACTCCATGCATGCAGAGAGAAAAGCAGGCATTTCTTAAACCTCATGTGCAAATGAGATGTGTAAGAAACACAAAGTGCAGAGAATATGAAGATAACATTTTTAAGTCCCTCCTGCCACGCAGATTTTTAATTCTTACAATATGTGTACAACAGATAAGGCTGTCTGCTTAAAGTGCTCTCGCTGACATGGTTTTCTTCTCAACCTTCTCACCTTTGTTCCTTGTCCAGATTGTCAAACTAAGGCACTCAAAGGTCAAATTAGAGCACAGTCAGGAAAAGCTGAGGCAGGGGAGAAGTGGTAGCCAACCTCTAATCAATGTCTTCTCTAGAGATCTGCAAAGTAACTAGAAATTCATAACATACTTTCAACAAAACAATATTGCCTTAATATTGTGTTGCATCACATCCTAAGGTCAGGTTGGCTGTGTGACAAACGCTATTTTCTCCTGTTCGAGTACTGTTGCCCATTTATCTTTGCCTGATGTCATGGATGTCTCTACCTTTTGGCATTTCATGTATTCTCCTTTGTTCATATTCAACTTTATGTTTTTATAGTTAGAATTATTTATAGCGTAGTCTAATAGATTGGGATGCAGTTCAATAATTCATTTCAATTCAATTCTGTGACTGCAGGTATACCCCACACAGATCCTTTCTCAACTCTATAATATAATTTCACGACTGTTACTGACCTTAAGGGAGCTGGTCAACATTGATATGTCTCCACTGCTTTGTATTACAAATGGAAGAACTTTGGAGACTACAATAAGCTGGATTCAGGGTAACATAAATTCAAACCACCATACATCCAATGTTTTTAGCTATTTCTATCTGGACATACATACATAGTTCAGCTATACTGGTTCTCTAGGAAACAGTATATTTGCAGTATCTACTTCAATATACATTCCACAGAAGGTTTCTCTAACAGCATACATACCAATCTTCCCCAAAGACCTCAGAAACACATTATTTCCAAACATTTCACAGCATTAACTTCCTTCAAGATACAGGGTAATAAAAGATACAGGACACACTGATACTCATCTTGTGAAGTTATGCATAATCTTCAAAACTTCAGAGTATTCTACAGTGATATTAACTGCTGCAAAATATAACATCATACTAAGAATGATTTTAACAGAAGATTAAAAAGCTTTATGGACAATGCTGTCCACAGTGATACAAGACGAAGTCACTATTTGTAAATAGCACATAAATATGTGAGCTAAGAAACAGCTAATGACATTTAAGGGGAAATTCCTTTTTGTGTACCCTGGCTTTTAATTTCCAAACCACAAATTTCTTGTACCTTTCTTCTGAAGTATTCAAATGTAATACAATGGATCACAACAAACTGAATTTTTATCTTTCTCCACTCTACAGGCTCACTTATAATGATAAATCTTTTCCTTATTTTTCATGACTTAATCAGAGAAACATTATAAAAAAAACCTTCAGGAGCATCTCCTGCTTTCATACTCTGCCCTTGGTATATTCTTTGCCCAAGGTACGTCTCCATCTCTTTGACAAGCTAGTTGAAGGTATTCTTTCAGCTGTAGCACATACACTAGCTACAAATAGCCACACTATTCCTTAGTAATGAAATGCAGAAGCAAAATTAATATACTGAAGCACCTTCCAGGCAGCTATCCTTTGCTGGGCTTCTATAGACTATACTGGAAAAAGAAGACAGGAATAGCTTAAGACATAAGTAGATGTTAACTTTTAGCTGATGCTATTCAAGGCCACGAAAACAGAAAAACCCAAGTTCCCAGTTGATGGCAAATGTCAGGATCCCCTTAAGTAAACCAACAGAATTACGCCCAATTTTTGTCAGCAGTATAGTCTCCTTAACACAGATGTGTATCTAGCACAGCTTTGTTTATACTGTGTGGTAAAAAGAAGACAAGAATTTAGCAGAAAAAAAAATTAGTAGGATGCCTTAAAAATAAAAGTTAATTTACCCGCTCACACTATTTTAAAAATCAGCTTTTTTCCAGTCTGTCCATTTATCACTCACAGTAACTTAAGAGTTTCTTACATTCAATATATCCAATATTCTCATATAAACTACACCTCCTTCAACACCTGAATTTGACCCACTATGTTAAAATTGAAAACTTGGGGTTACTTTTTTACTATTTTCTTCCACCTGATGACACAAATAGCAGGCAATATTCTCATCTGTTTAAAATGCTCTACAGTGATGACAAGGATTTTCCATGTCCTGGCACCTTCCTTATTTAACATACATTATCCAGTTTTATTTGAAGTACATCTTTAATGCCCCAAGCCTCTAGTGCTTCCTGGCAGTTCTACCTGGAAGGAAACCAAAATTCAAGGCCTAGAATTTTTTAAAATGCATTTCAAAGTGTAGCCTTCAGTGTAATGACGAACACAGTGCTGGGCACAATGATTACATCTTTCTGTATGTAGACCTGAGTGTCATTTGCACCAAAGTGAGGTGTGACTGAATTTATGTCTACTTTAAGGCAACTTTCCACTGACTTAGCATAAATTTGATTTTGAGCCTCCTATGTTGGAATCCTGCATCTTAACTCATTGGATCAGCCATACGAAGAGCCTCTTTAAAAAGTGAATTGCAATCAGGCTTCTACAGTATTCACTTTGTGTAATATTATTAGGAGTATATTAAAACTTTCTCTGCAGAGTTTAATTACAGAAGAAGTAAAACTGGATGAAAATAACTCAGGATAAATCTTTCGGTAGCAAGAAAGTAAAAGGCATGGAAATCTTGGTAGCATCTGGCTTCAGCTACTAAGCTGAAGCTAAGAAATCATCTTTGACAACAGTGGTCACAAGCAGAGTAACCAAAAAGACAGAGTCCTAATGAGACTGCAGGGCGTCTGATATCCTACAGAATGCTTCTGGTCCTCTATGATTCCACCTACTGTGTGTCTGGGTGTGTGATCTTGCTCTTGCTGAAACTAGTGGCAAAATTTCCACCAATATAACAGGCTTTAATTCTGCCCCATGAATAAATTCTGATTAAAGGATTCATTTTTTTCAATTATTAAATGGCAGCCTACAGTCCATGTAGAACTCACCAATGACACAATATTCTCAGCTCTAGACATCAAGATTCTCTTATTTGTTCTTGAATAGACAGATGAAGACCACAGCTGCTATAAAATGCTTATCATGGTAGTTACATAATAGCCTCTAGGACTGAGAAGTAAAGTACTGCCTTTGGCAAAATACTTTGAAATCAATATGCTTTCAATCACACCTTTCAAATTGTTGTCAGTTATCTTCCTCAGTACCTGACTTCGATGCTGAAACCTGCTTAATGGCAACAGGAGGGGGAGCATTCACACCTCACCTTACAAGTGGGTCACAGCACAGGAAAGAACTATCTTTTGTTTCACATTACTTGAGACGTTTTCCAGTAAGAAGTACTCCTTGAGTATTTCCAGATGAAGCCCAGAATTATGGTAAGCATACAAATGTCTAGAGCTCAGAAGTGTTCTCTACAGACACCACAAACGATTTCTCAACAGGTCAGCTCTACATACTGAACTATTTGTGAATTATTAAAAATATAAAAAATATTAAAATGCACAGACTGTTCATTACATTTACAAGTCTCACAGGGCTTAAATGCAAATTACTCTGTACTACAAATATTTGGGTAACTGACGACTTGCCCAAAATGTTTGGAAAAAGAAAGGAAAGAAAGGAAGAAAGAAAGAAAGGAGCAAAAAGGAAAGGAAGAGGGAAAGAGGGAAAGCGAACTTTTTTATGGGTTAAGGTAATGATGAGAAAACTGTTCTCCCAAAAATCTGTATCTTATTGTTGGACTAAAAATAGTTTAATAGAGAAAATATTCATTGACAGAGCAGTATTTTACATAGAGTATTAAGACCCATCAAAGTGGGCAATATCATTCCATCCACAAGGGAAGTGCCAAAGGAGACGGCCAAAATTTGCAATGGTGTGATAATACCAGCAGGGATGGATCTGTTGCTATTATGATTAAAGCACATAAACAGAAGAAGATTAGGAGGGGTAAGAGTGAAAAGAGAGGAAGAATAGTTTATTGGTTGGAAGAAGGGCAGGGAGAAGCTTATGTTGGAATGCAGTGTCACAGTTACACACCATAAAGCTTTCAGTTGCTCCCATTACATTAATGTCAGAATGCAGCTGCCACTTTCCAGGAGAAATTCTTTCCGTTTTCATTTTGGAAGTACAGGGTGGGATTTTTTTTCAGTGTAGCACTCCCATGAGATCACTGCATTGCATCTGCAGGTACCGTTATGGTACACAGACTGGTAAATGTGATCCTTGTACACATGATCTGGAACACTTACCACTTAAGATGAAAGAGTAATATGTCATTTAAGTGGAGAGATGGCTTAACAAAAAGAAAGTATCAAGAATTGCCTTGAACCAACAGCTTTCACAGTCATAAATGTACAGCCATACCTACCAATGCATCTCAATGATAATCCGTTCAGTCTGAAGAAAAATGGCTGAATGAGGTGAATAAGAAAACAGCCTTACAATTATAATCTCATTTTACTGATGAAAAGGGAAGGCTTGATTTTCCACCAATGCCCCAAGATCCTTGGACTTCTATTTTTAACCACTGCACATAAGACATTTGGAAGGGCTCTGTTTCACCACTCACTGGTGAGTCAGACCAAAACGGCATCCAGTCAACCCAAGCCTGTAGCCCTACTGATAAGGGCAGATAAGACAGATAAGGAAAGCTGAGCTGACATTTTATATAGGAAGAAGTTCAGTCCACTACCATTTTAACCATTTAAAGTGGCATATTTAATGGCATACTTTGGAGGCAGAAAAGCAGAACAAGTCCTGACTTGTGATATCAATGAAGAACAGAAGAATGGGTGAGCCAGGAAGTATACACTGAGAAGAAATGGAACACAAAGCCAACAGAAGGAATATCTGAGATTCAAGATAAAAATCATATCCCAAAATCTTGTCAGGGTACCAGAAAAAAAGAAGAGAGAGGAGGAAGTAAGGAATTCTCTCAGTCAGCTCCTTTATATAACCTTGCCCTGACTTTCCGAGAGCTGTAAGCATTTTAAATAATAAAGAGAAAAATACAAACTTCCTTCCTTTGCGACACTACAGACTGCTCCTAGTCTTAATTATTATGACAAATGGAATAAAGGCAGGAATCTGCTAAAAGAGCAAAATTACCATATCTAATTTATCACAAAATAAAACTGGTCATCAGGTAGTACAGGTTTTAGTGCAACTGAGAAGAATCTGGAGAACACCTTCAATTGCCAATGCCAGATAAAAAGTCTGAACTCTGCCAGCTGCCATTAAAGGTCACATTTCGAATGATATGCATTGAGATCTGGGGTTTCTACCTTTCATTTCAGTAAAACAAAGCAGTTATACTGCTGTTTTAAAATACAGGAACAGAAACTTAATATTTTCAAGAACAATTAGGCCTCAGTGCATTCTACTCCTTATACAGAAATATGCTTTGTTATGGAATTTGAAATGGAGTGTAATGTTCTTAAAATTTTCCAGCAACTAAAGATGTTTTAACAAAGTTATTAAAAGCATATTTAATTGAACTTTCTTAAAGGACTCCAAAGGTAACAAGTTTATTAAATACATTTGTGGTTCCTGGACTTCCAATTGAACGTATACTTAACACTGAATTCCACATGAAAGGGCAAACTCCAATGATTTTTTTTCCCCAAATGTCCCAGTTAAGTAGACTTGTATCCAAACAACAGAAATCAAACATGTCAAATATTTATACATTTAAACAAATGGAAAAGGAAGTGGCCTTCTATTACATTTAATATAACCTCAGTCATAACAGCACAAAGGGCTTGATTTAATCTCTAATCACAGGCTTACAGTCACTCAAGCACATCATCAGGTATCTGAAAAGATCCATTGCAGCACTGGCAAAAACTCTCCTAAAATAATTAGTAATCAAAGAAATACCAAAAAGATGGGGGCAGCGGGGTGGAGGGGGAGGGTGGAATAAGGGGAGGGATTTCTCCATTATTTATCTGCACTTAATTCACTAGCGTATTAAAAAGCCCTAAATGCAGTGAATGTGCAGCCTAAGCTCAGAGTTCATTTAACTGATTTGTATAATGTTTGTCTCTTTTCCCGATTCACTCCTGCAATGAACTCTTCAAACAGGATACACCACTCCCAGTGCAGAAGCTAATGCAGAGGAATGTATTCTTCCACTCAAGCCTCTAAAGTAAGCATCTCTAGACTTCACTGTAAACCACAGGGAATGAACAAATTAAAAATAAGGTAGAGTAGAAAATAGTTTTAATTACAACACTGTCCTTTCTAAGTAATCTCTTCTAAGTGAAAGATCCAAGCAAAGTTCTTTCTTATTCCTGGTGTTACTGTACCACATACAATGAGAGGCAAGAGCTGATGAGAAGCAAGAGCTGATGAAGCAGTTCAACTTCTTTGTTGAGGGCTCAGGCTTGCCAGAGAAATTACGTTTCAATATAGAGCTTCTATGAACAGACACCAGCTACTGAAGTGATAGCCATACTCAAAGTTTAACTACGTTTGCAAAGTCTATGTTCAAAAACTCCACAATGTCCCTTTACATGCTTTTTTCATGACCAATTATCCAGTGCCCTAATTGACTGCTTTCCCCTTCTATTCAATTTTAAAATAGCATGAAAACTGCTGATTTCTGGTCTACTGTCTTCTGTAAAAGCATATTAACTGCAGTAAAAAACCAAACTAAATTCAATGTGTGTGTGACATCTTCATACTGAATTTCAGTAGTTTGGTCCAGCTGTCTGAAGAGATGAGTCTCTGAGTTTCAAGTGCTATGCATATGTCCTGCGTTCAGCAGTAGCAGTCATTTTTCTCCTTCTTAGTAGCTGGTGCAGTGCTGTGTTTTTGACTTTCAGCC
>WYDI02005721.1:0-24304 GCA_009867235.2 Psittacus erithacus
TTAATGGGGGAGCAGATTTCCACCTGCAGCCCATGGAGATTAATGGGGGAGCAGATTTCCACCTGCAGCCCATGGAGGTTAATGGGGGAGCAGATTTCCACCTGCAGCCCATGGAGATTAAAGGGGGAGCAGATTTCCACCTGCAGCTCATGAAAGCCCCCATACTGGAGCAGGGTTGTACCCAAAGGAGGCTGTGACTTTGTTGGAGGTTTCATTTTGGAGAAGTTCATGCAGGACTGTCTCCTGCAGCAGGTTCCCCACGCTGGAGCAAGGGAGGAGTGTGAGGAGTCCTCCCCTGAGGATGAAGGAGCAGCAGAGACAATGTGGGATGTACCAGCTGCAACCCCCATTCACATCCCCTGTGCTGTTGGGGAAGAGGAGGTGGAGAAATTGGGAGGAAAGTTTGGCCCAGAAAGAAAGAGGAGGTAGGGGAAGGTGTTTTAGGATTTGTTTTTATTTCTCATTATCCTACTGTGGTTTGGTAATAATTTAATGTCCCCAGGTGGGGTCTGTTCTGCCTGTGCTGGTAACTGGTGAGTGTCTCTCCCTGTCCTTGTCTCAGCCCATGAGCCTTTTGGTTTATTTACTCTCCCCTCTCCAGCTGAGGAGGGCAGGGACAGAGCAGCATTGGTGGGCACTTCATGTCCAGCCAGCGTCAACCCACCACAGATACACCAAGAGAAGTCCTTGCAGGCTGCAAAGAAGTGCTCACAGTGAGAAGGGTGACACCTTCCCTGCTTTCCCCTAGGAACCTGTGGTGCCCCGAGAGGTCATGGTATCTTGGTCCTTGCAGAGCTTCTGTGATTGAGACCTAGAGGAACCTCCTGTAAGGGTGGTCCTGCTCTGAAGTCTCTCAGAGCACCAGAGGTCATTCCCAATCTAAATCACTCTGTGATAATGCCTGTGTTAGATTTCCTAGCCAGTTATTTTCAGCACCTAGAAGCGGAGGCTTAGTTGAAGTCCAGATGCAGGAAAACTTTGACTTTTGAATTGTAGTAGTTTTAGAAAGACAGAACTTTACAATTCAATTGATTAAGGTGATGCTTTACCTTGTTTGATGTGCAACTTCTAATCTTTTTGGTGCGGCAGTCATCTTGGGATACATAATCCCTGTCTTAAATTGAGAAGATGAAACTTCAGGTGTTTCAGCTTCCTCTGTAAAACATCTGTCTGTTCTGTTTGTGCCAAGTATTTGAATGAGTTACATTTTAGGGCCACTAAGTGGTGGTTCTTGCTCAGGAAACCCCATAAGTTTTGTTGAATGTGCTATTCTAAAATGATTTCATCTTCCATTATTTCTTGTGTGACTTTTGTTGTCTGAAATGACGAAGAGCTGTATGTCCTCAGCTGGGTTTTTGTGTTCTCCGATTACATTTTGGACAAGTATTACATAGTTTTGTACGCAAACTCACCTGGAACTTTAAACTGTTAAGGAAGAGATCATGTTTATAGTCAAGATGAAATAGATTTAATTATAATTTGCATCTAAATCAAACTTAAATATTAATTAACTATTAGAGTGAACTACCACTGTAGTGGAATCACTTACTTTAAAGTAACATTTATAGACTGCAAAAGTTAAGACGATCACGTCACTGAACCATTGGGATTTGTGGGCTAAATGACACAAAACCAGGCTTTTCAGACTGAAATGCTAGATTAGCAGCTGACATCTTGCTGTCATGTAAAATGCTTTCCTATTTATTTTCAGTTTAGCTTCTTTCAGTGACCCAGGTTATTCAAAGCTGAGAGACTTCTTGGGAATCGGAAAGATAGAAAACCTTGGGTTTATTTGTTAATTTGTGAGGAAGAGCCGTGTGTCAGTAGTGTAGTTTGAAAAGCACTAGGGAAAAGAATCTGCCCAGATCACTTGAGGGTAATATTTCATGTGTTTCAGAAATGGGTTCGTTTAAAAGAGAAGAGATATTTTCTTCAACTTTCTGTTCAAAGCGCATAGGTCACTTGATGTATTCTTATTTTGCCTTTGATTTCCATCCAAAAGCAATTTGGAAAAAGAGTAGTAAGTGAATTGCCTATGAAATGAGAAATGTCATTTTCTAACAAAACATAGAAAATGGAAATCCTGAGCGAATGAATGTTAAATTGTATAAATAAGTCTATTACATAGCCTTGTGGTCAACACAAAGTAACGTGACCATGAACTGAAACCCTCTATTTAGTGGAACACCATAATATATAAGCATTTAAACTATTGAAAAGAGATACTTCTCTTTAGAAAACAGTCAGTAGCAATGTAAAAATCTAACCCTAAAATGAGTTCTTTATGATGAGATTTCAAACTGGTGGATTTCACTGCAGGCAATATATAATTAAAACCTAATGCTGCTGCTGTTATTAGTCATTTCTAGGTGAATCTTTATTTTTAACTCACTGTCTAGGATCTGTGTAATGAAAAGTCCCTGTATTTCAGTCATTTTCATTCTTTCTTCACTGCTGATTTTAAGGCTGTTGGGGGAAGAAAATGTAGAGAGAGAAGTTCCAGTCACTTATAGTTTCTCTTTTGTAGCCTGCAGGTCATTGCAGTGACTTTAAAGAAGATTGGAATCTTCTCCCAAAGTTTGGGGTTTATTTAAAATGCTTTGTTGTAAAAACAGGGGGGGTTATTATGTATTTTTTTACCTAGTTTCTCTTATGTTTTCATTCCAAAATGTTTCCTGAATGAAAATGATGTTGTCCAGCTTCTAGAATGCACTGAAAAGAGGGAATTATTATATGGGTGTTGCAACGGCGATGACTATACAAAACTCACAGTATCCTCAGTCTCACTAAGACTTGATTTCCCATTCAGGGGTATCTTTGAGGTTTGTATTTCACATGACTGAATATGAAGAAAAGTATGTTGTCATAAAATGAGGGTTATTTTAAGTTCATACTTCACAGACATTTAATTTAATTTTGGCATAATTATGGTTTACTCCCATTTATTTGACACCTTTTAACCTTTTTTTGTTTTTTCTTTTAATATATTCATTTCCTACACTTACTTCTTTAAAACGTGAATCTGGCTACAAATACACTTCCACAACACTCTCTGTTAGTGTTATTGATTATGAGTTTTCAGTACTAGTTTATATTGTATCATAATAGCCCTTACTATATGGCACAATTGCCTTATTACAGAATGAAGGAGAGTAATAAGTGCTGTATCATGTATTTCCATGGTTTTGAGGTGTAAGGAATTTTGTTATCCAAGACTTGTTTTAGTGTGTTGTGAAGTGTTTGGAGCCTACTAGTGATTAATGCATACAGAGTCTTAACGTATGACTGCAGGGTGTATCATTAAAACAAGATAATGAATACTCTAATTGTATTCAATATAAAGTCATCTTAATTAAAAATGTAACTCTTCCAATAATTTCTAGATGTCATTAAAAGACTCTCTTCAGCAGTTCTTTGACTTTCTGTTTCTTCTTCTACAGTGCTTAGCAACAGCTTGTTTCATGTCTCTTTCTGTATCACACCTTCCTCTTTCCGCATGGTTGGCGCTTTCCTATGTGGACTCATTCATTGTCCTCACTAGGTATATTATGTGTTAGTGTTTGTTTAATAGCTGCAATGCTAGCATTAAACTGGTTTTTATTAAAATGTCAAACTTCATATTTCTAGCAGCAGTTTTATTATTCTCATATAAATGTCTCAAATTGTGTATAGCTGGTTTTTTAATTACCAGAAAAAGCCCCTTAAGAAGAAATCCCAGGTAAACCCAGCCTTTACCACGTTAACAGTATTTTACCGTGGAAGACAATCATAACATTATTTTGGCGTTCTGTTTGGGTACAATTATAGTTGCTGTTTTGAGACTTCTTCTCTAGGTGGCATTTCCTTCAGAACAGAAAGTTATGTTTTATACTTGGGGAATATTAGTGTGGCTTCCATTAATTTGTATGTCTTTTAATTTTATCTGTAGAGATTCCATGTAAAACTGTTCAAACTGCACCATCATTAGCAATATTAAGCCAAAGGTACATTTATTGTTTTCTCCAAAGGATAGAATGTATTAATGGAAAATGTGTTAAATCAGTCTTCATCATTTTAATTAATGACGTGGGTTTACAGCTTTTGCCATTATACTCTTTGTAAGCCTTATCAAGAAGCCAAATACTGACTTACTAAAAGGCCAGTCTGATGCTATTTTCTAATGATTTCTTTCCACACAGGTGGAGAACGAACTTGTGGTGTACATGAGCTAATCTGCATACGAAAAGGTAAGCAGTGATTTGTGAAAGTGAACTTCCTAACCTTGTGAATGGTACTGGTGAGAAACCTGCTGCGTAATGCTGCTTAGTTCTGCATCTTTGTGTTGCAGAATCTTTTGATCCTGACAATGTCAATGAAACAAAGCAAAAGAGTGAAATGAAATGTGAAATTCCAAAATGAAGTTTGATTTTTCATAAGCAGGAAAAATGTACTTGTCAAATATTCATTGAATTATATGGAAGTTTTAATGTTGTTCAGCTGCGAAACCACAACAGCTTTGATCTTTGCCTTGTCCAGGTATCTGTAGGATTCTTACTTTTAGTAGTAATAGAAGTTGTGTAGATGTTTTGGATGTCTGATCTAATGGACTGGCAATCTCTGCCTATGCTCTTTCAGTTGAGATCCTAATGACTGAAAATTTGCTGAAAAGAACTGTATCAGTAATGAAACCAGGAATTGGCAGAGCATGAAACAGCTGTGCTCAAGAGAGGACTTTCATAGGTTTAAAGCTGTGCTACGGTGACTGAAATTGGGGTTTGACAGAGAACAGCTCTGGTGATACAATGATTAGATACAGTTCTGTTTTCTGTCCCTTTTGCCATCCCTATATTCCTTTCTTCATCACTGTTGTTGAATCTCTATGTTCTGAAAGCTAATCTTAACCAAAACCCAGAAAAGTTCTTTGAGGATTGGTTCCTTGAACTGACTCACTCTCAGCGACAGTGCTTGCAAAGGTGTGGTTGGAAAGGAGGAAGACAAGACTCAACAATAACTGTTAGACTGGCTCAATAGTGTTGTCAAACCGCATCATACTTGGTAGGAAGAAGTTTTGTTTGACATCCAAATAGAGCTTAGTTTGCATTGCATTCACTTAGGTTTTAGTAAAGTAGCTTTTTGGAAACATTTGCTTAATGTCTCCTAACCTCAACACCTGTTAATCTTGCTAATCCCTCTTTATTTCAGGGATTTTAAGAAAACCCATTTTTCTGTGTTCTGGGTGGCAGTGCTGTATGGTTTTTAATGTTATTGCTGGGAAGCTACATTGAAAAGATGTGTAGTTCTTTTTAAGGTTCTATGTTATGTTTGAGCATCAAACTCTAAGCTCCATTTATCATTGATACGATATTATAAACGTTTTGTTTGAATAACAGTTGCATGAAGCCTGTGTTTTACCATTGCTGATTATAAATTAACTTAGGGATAAGTGAGTAAAAGAGAAATATCTCCCTAGTCCCATTTATACCTGCAAGGTGTTGGTTTCTTTTTTTCTTCTTCTGAGTTTCCATGTGTATTCTAACCTATTCTAACCATGTTACTGGTGAATTTCCCCTTGTTGTGTGGGAAGCGAGTGTGTTCGAATGTCCTCTCTCCTTACTTGAGGTATATGTATAAAGCAGAAGGTGCTTGCCATTGTACGACAAACCTTCCAGTCATGTAGTGTTCTGGTTCTTTTACCTAAGACTTTACATCATCTGATATGCATTTCAAGATGTTTTTATTGTTTGATTGATGGCTGGCCTCCTAAGGAATACTTTTTTTGCCAGTTGTCTATGCCTGCTTGTTTGCCAGGATCAAAGTGCAAGATCCATATTGTACTCCTCAGAACAGGGAGGCCTTTCCAAGCTGAGAATTCCTGGGTGCCAGCAGTCTGGAGCTGGTCAGATCAGATGTGACAGCTCTGTCCTTAATGCCACTGGATACTCATTTCAAACTTACGCAGGGTCGAGTTGAAAAGTTTTGTGGTGTAGGGATCTTCCTCTTTGCCATCTCTTGGCTGTGCTGTGAAAGCTGAGCCTTTTGGTTTCCTGAGGTTACTCAGTTAAAGGTTTGCCCTTTTTTTTTGGCTATTTTCCTAATACAGATTTAGTTTTGAGAGTCGTGAGAGTTACGTGAAGTTGTTCCTCTGGTTATTTGCTACGGACGTTGAAAAAATTTGGGGAACTTGGGATCAGGCTTCAGGAGGATGTATCTTTTTTGGCTGTGTAGTAGTGCTCTGTAGCTAGGTGCCAGTTTGCCTTGAACCTCGCCTTCGGTAGGTGTACTTTAATTCAGGCTCTTTTCAGGTTCTGTTTGTAGACACAAAACAGACTTGTGATAAGCATTTATGATATGGAGCTGTAACTGAAGAAAACCCTTCTATAACATATTCTGATCCATATAGTATTCAGTGTATGGCGTGGAAGTGACATTGAAGCAGAAAAGGCATAGCCATATTATTTTTAGGGTTCTCTCACCTTTCGTAGCTGTGTGTTTTGGAACCAGTGCAAAGTGATGCTTCTAAGTCAGCAATGTGTTTTGTATTTAATTCATGCAAACGTAGCTGAGTAAGGTCTGAGTTGCCCAGTTTTTTAGAAATTATTTATTAAGCCCTTTTTTCTATTGCAAGATGCTCTTTCTGTTCTCGTGGCAGCCTATCATAGGAAATTATTCAGCAAACTGCCTTTGTGCCTAATACTGGAACAGAAGTGCTCTTCAATATGCAAAAGAAAGAAGCTGCAAAAAGACAATGTCTTTGCCTGACAGCAAAAGATGTCACTAGTAATAATAGTTTTGAACAGATGAGAAGGTGTGAATTTTTGTCTTGGCAGAGGTGTATTTTAAGTAGAACTATGTCTATGTCCTCTTTAGTGTTCTGGTCAACTATCCTCATCCATTTGCATGTATCTGAATGTTAAGTTGCCAACTGAATTTAATTCAGATGGAAAGAAAATCATCTTTATTCATGAGTTTCATTTTATAAGTAGAAACATTGTTTATTGAAAGTCAACTGTCTCATATTCAAGTTCTGTTCCTGGTTTTATGATAGTACACACTAAGGAAGTGCTTCTGAAAAAGAAACAAACCAGATTTTCCCCTTTCTCCTGTCATTCTGTGGGCAGAACTTCATCAGGAGAAAGGTAATACCACAGACGGTAGCAAATTTCTTTTAACTAGGTAACCTCACATTAACGTAGAACTTTATAAATAGATGTTGCTTCTACTCATTTAAGGGTTCAGATCTGGGCAGTGAAAAGTGAGAACGCACTTGTTTCAGAGATAGGAATAAACCCTTCATTAGAAGTGTCCACAATTAAAGCTACTTTTTGTAATACGTGCAGAAAGTGGTAATTTGTTCAGAAGTGTGCCCTAGTTAATTTGAAATAGGCAAATATGTGCTTTTCTTCCCAGGCTAGAAGAAACTTTGTGCCTTTTATCTCGTGAATACCAAACATAATAGATTTGGGAGATACAATAAAAGCATGGCTGCATGTTAAAATTGAAAGTGTATATACTAAATATGTATACTATATATTTATATATACTAAATATATATACACTAAGTATATACAAAATTTTTTCCTCTGTTGGAAATCTGACCTGTGTTTATACATTTCAGACTGGAAAAAACCTTAGTATGAAGTAAATATGTTCCTTTGAGATTATTGATGCCCATACAGGAAGCAAAGTTATGTTTCTGTGAGTCCTGTAGTCTTCTGGAAAGCTCCTGGCGTCAGTAACTGCAGCTGTTGTAGTCCCTTCCATAGCAAGTCCGGTGTGTAAGGAATTTGCTTTATCCAAATGCTGGCATTTTTTCACTTAGAATGCCCACTAATCATTTTTCACTGCAGAGTACTTTGCTATGCATCCGGGTTGCTCCATGAAGTCTGTTTACTGCTCACTGAAACCTAGTTGTTCAGAAAGCTGAGTCTTGGATTGCCTCACACTTTGTTGCTAATTGCTGTGGCTGATAGGAAGAATGATTTTTATTACATAGATCTTTTTGTTTTCCCCAGAGAGCTGCTTTGCAATAGCTATCAACTTTTAAAGCACAAGTCTCAGGACCCCTGCAGGCCTTCAATACTTTTGTGCTGGGAGGATTATTTGAGAGTGCCATTGAAAATCTATTATTGCTGCTGTTTTCTTACTCGCTGCATGGAGAATAGTCATGTAATATGCTATGTAGCTGCAGCAGATTATTGGGATTTGCAGGTAACCAAGATGATTCCATGATCTATGTCTATTGCAAGTAGCTGTGCGATGCTTCTTTCGCTGGTTCTTTTCAGAGATTTTTTTGTTGTGAGATACTACTTAGTAGAGATGGATTCATTGTTGGAGAGAAAAGGCATTGAGGGACTGGAAAATCAGCAGGGGTGGCAGGCTGACAACTTCCTCAGCCCAAAAGGATTTAGGAATTAAAAGATATCTGTCAAAAGTTTCAATCTCCATCTCAGGCTATTGCTTCTGTTATTCCTAAATTCTTTTTTAAACCAGCGGATGTTTTGGAGCTCAGGGCTCCTCTTAAATTGATCTCCAAAAGACAGTTCACCATGGTATTTGAACAGAAATGGAAAGGAATCCTGTAAATGACAATCTGCAGAGGCAGTGCTAGAGTTGCTACAAGGGTTTTTGTGCTGTTACGGATGTGACGAGTTAACTTGCTGAACCAAGCCCTTTCTAACGCAAGCTATAATTTCTGAAGTATATTGAACTCTATTTGATGTAAATATTCAGTCAAGTAATTCAGTTGCTCCTAGTAAAATTAAATAAATTGAATTTTGAAAATTAAAATGCATTGTAGACTTTCTTCCTGTGTGAAGCAAGTCCTGGAATCTACATGCTAAAACACTTTGGTTTTTCATTAGTCCTTGTTATTAGGTATTAAGAAAATGAGGGGAAAAAGAAGTTCTCATTTATCTTTGTAGCACTGTAGATTATCCTTCAGCCAGTGTGAAGTGACATAAGCCAGAAGGCTTTTATTCCTGATAACTTTCCACTGGAATAAAAGTGCCATGGTAGCCAGACCAGTGTAGTCATCGTGATACAGTAATTCCAGTCAAGTTTTCCGTGTACAAAAACACGTTTATTTTTTTACTTAATGTTAGGTATATGACATTTTTTTTATAAATTAACCTTTAAATGGCATCATTTACCACTTCAGGTAATGTGAGTTTTCTGTTTTCTCCAGTGTTACTTTGAAAGGTTTATAAATAGGATTTTGAAAGGGCATTGTTATTCCAAATAGGAAGTGAAATGAGCACTTTCATCCTGATTGCACTCTGTCAGTCTTTCCAAACTTCTGAAAGGTTCCTTTTGCTAAAAATGGCTCATGATTTTCTTATTTAGGAAATGCAGTGCTGTTTTCAGTTCTGTTTTGGTATTCAGTGGCCATTTCAGTTTATGTTCATTGAAAATTGTGTATCACTCAGAGTAGCATAGTGGGTATCGAAAGTGCTGAAATACAGGTAGCTCGTGGCGGGTGTGCTTGTAGTTTGTACTGGAGAGTGCATAATCTTGCTGTATAACAAAGTGCAAGATGCAGGCAAAGCAAACACATAGAAAGGAACTACATAAGAGTAGCACTGTAATGTATTAACACAATACACTGACAAACGTAGCCGTTAGCAGTGGGCTAAGTTAAGAAGTCTGTGCTGCAGAAGGAAGGCAGAATACAGTTTGAATTGAAGGGGGTAGCATCTCTAGACAGAAAAGTTTAAGTTTTAACGTTACCTACAAAACATTCATAGGTGAGATTTAATCCCACGTTTTAAGTTGAGCTAAACCACATTGCCTCATGCTTGTTTTGGCACGATAGAAAAGAAGCAGGTACATTTGTGAGAAGGAATTACATAGCTTGCATGTTGTATGGGAGAGAAAGAAGGATGAATACAAAGTAAAACAGTAAGCACAGGAAATAGGTTTGTAAATTTGTCTTTTGCCATGTTTAATAAAATGTTTAGAGGGAATTTTCAGTTCACTGTCATTGATTTTTTGCAGAAACATCAGGCAGGCAATTTCTGTGGTAAAGTTGCTTCTGTTTCTATATGGGAAAGTATCCCAATAGTAATGTCAGCTGCCACATAGAGTTTACCTTGCTTGTAAAACAATGCAGTTGGTCAAGAAATTGGTTTAAGTCTTCTAACACACCACTGGATAAAATATTACCCCCTATAGGTACCTTTGTCCAGGTAAACTAAGTTCTATTCACTTCAGCTACACCAGCAAACAGGAAGAGAAGTCTGCTAAATTGTGGTGAAACTTGGTGTATTGAGTTTACCCTGTCACAGAAAAGCTGTTTAGAAAGAGCACTAAATCTTAGGCAGCCTTTAAGTTACTCTTAGAGAAGAGACCATCCTATATAAGTAGTCATGAAAGAAAAAGATGTCTACACTTGAGCTGATGCATATGAAATACGGTTCTTATACCTGATGGGCAATCAGTCAGACCCAAGTATTTCACTTCTGAGCTGACTCTGAGGTATCAGAGGGGTTGATTTGTTCGTTTCTATTATGACATGAGTTGTCTGTGAGAATAAATATGTGCTGTTAGGAGATAAATAACTGGAGCATGGAGAAAAGGCAGCCCAGGCATGAACCTTATTTTTTGGCTCAGTAACTTGTTCAGCTTCTTGAAAATACATTATTCTCTTGTGCAAGTCAGGAAGTTTACGAGGTGGCAAGCGGCAGTGAAGGGCATTTGGATGAAACTGTTTCTGAGTTGGACAGCGCAGGTTATTTTCATGTAATGTCAAGATGCGATGGGGTAAAAACTAAGAGCAATCAATAATTCTTCATCCGAGCTAAATCCAAAACACCAGGCATCGTTATTTAAAAGAAGTTGAAAGTCTAAAATATGTTAGATCAAGTTGTAAAAAAAACCCCAAGAAGGTTATAAATAAGAACATGGTTATGTTTTTCATTTCAGGTGGTTTTGTGCTCAGATCTTAAACATAACAGGTTCTTCTGGTCATACCCCTGGTTACTTAATTTGTGCACGGAAGAGATACTGTTGCATTTGTAAATGAATAATTAAAACCTCCCTAAGATAACTGTGTGGCTTTGGACATCACTGCCTAATTCAGCAGTGTGATGTGGAGGGCGATAGCTCCAGAAGTAATTGACTGGATATTCAGTATAACTGGGGGGATAGATCTATATTAAAAACATTAAATGCTTTTTAATTAATATTTAATATTAATATTTAATATTTAAAACAGTCAATGCTTTTAATGTGCCTGAGGATGTTATTTTGGTGATACATGTTTAAAGATGATGTTATTTTCTGGAGAGTTTGAAACATCTTTTGGAAAAAGAGAAGCGGTTTAATAGCAGGGGAGTTATTATTTGAAAGAAGATGCTAATTTGCTGTTTGGGATGAGGAGATGGTAAGTTTCTGTGTTCTAATATTTCTAATCCTGGTGATGATGCTGATAAAAGTGAATTAGAGTGATGTTAATGTAATACCTCTGTAATGAGTATAACTTTCTGTGCCATTTCCGCGGCCAGCAATTCAATTAGCCTTAATAACTTTGTAGGAAGACATTTGTTCTTTTAGTATTCCTTAAACTGTGTTACATTATTATGAATTTCAAACATTCATTGCTGTTTTTCTTAAGAACTGAGGATAATGATAAAGTTTATAAATTGAACACTTGAATTTGAAATCCGACTTTGAGCAAGTATTGCCTTTCTACCGGTTTATGATTGTAGGAGAAACCACTGGGAACCTCTGAGAGTTTTCAAAATGCTTTTCATGGTGCGATCAATGCTCAAACTCATCGGAATTTGTGACAGTGTGTTTTGAATCAAAATAATTCTGATGCTCTCTGTGGCACAGATGTATTTTATATGCAAAAAAGAACTTCCTTTTTCCCTGTCTGCGAAGTAGAACTGCGTGATGCGTCAACTGCGAGAAACTAATGGGTGGCCTAATGTGGTGTGTGAAATCTTTATTCATGGCTGGGAATCTGGGCACATTTACATGTGGAAAATTGAAGTACAATTTTGTTTATTTTTATTTTTTCCTTCTGGCTTTATAATGGTGATACATTAAAGGATTTTAACTTAATAATATACTTAATCTGTGAACAAGCCTTCTGAAAGTCTTTACGTGGATGCAGATGGATATGGAAATGTAATTTTCAAGTCCCGTGTTCACGCTGAATTACATAAATAATTAAGCAGTCTCGCTGCGGCTAGAGTTTCATTCTTTTTGTAAGGTACCAGCCAATGCTTTTTTTTCACTCCAGAAAGATGTCATCAGATACTCTGTTTCCATAGAGAATTATACAGTTTGCATATAGTGTCTTTTTTAACTAATTAGGACCCAGGAAGTACTCAAGAAAAACCCCAAAAGCATTGTGTTTTCAAGTTACTTCGAGGTTGTGGTTAACCTACTTGAGCACACATTTGGATGGGTCAAAGCAGCTTTGACTGCTGAACAGTATAAGCGTAAAAAAAACCCTTAAACCTACAGCTTTGAAAGATGAAATGTGAAAAGAAGTGATAAATGCTTCATCCTTGGCAGTGTTCAGGGTTGGACAGAGCTTTGAGCCACATGGTCTAGTGTGAGGCTGGGGGTTGGGACTGGGTGATCTTACAGTCCTTTCCAACCCAAACCAGCCTGGGATTCTGTGATTCTCTAAATACCACAAAGTGTGCTTTTCATTGAAGTTGTTGTCCAGTTTATGTACCCTGTTAAAAGAAAACATTCACTGTCCTTTATTGTGCATCACAGAATGTCTGGAATTCACTGCAGTCTCCTCTCAGAGCAGTGTTGACACTGAATTCAGGCACAGTGCCTTAGGACAGCCTGCTCCAAGAATAAAGCAATTGTCCTCGTAGATCAATTTCTGTGATCCTGTTTTCTTTATCTGTCTACTCTTTGTGTGTTTTCACAGTTTGTTCCTCCTGCCTTTTCTGCTGCTGCCTCTGTGTTTGATAGGCGTTACAGAGGAATGAAGATTTTTCTGCTCTTAGCCCAGTCTCTAGTCTCATTCAGGTCAGAATCAGTAATTCAAAGAAAACTGGATGTTGTTCCACTAGCTCCAGACATTCCCTGTTGTCCCTATGCAGCCTTGTGAGGGGAAGAAGCCTGCCCAGTGCCAGCAGAACCTTGGGAGACTTATCTGTTAAGCCTTGGGGTCACAAATGAGTTTGCACAGAGGCTTTTGGCACTCTCAGAGCTTTCCTGTATTTAGGAAGATTCCATGGAAATGATAAATGGACAACTGACCAATGCTAAAGGAGCACCTGACACGTGCCAGATGTTCCTCGCTCTTCATCAGGGAGCACTAGTGCTCTTGAAGAACTAAACTAAAGAGCACCACTGGAGTTGTGAGGTTTTTTCCTTCAGCTCATGGTTGGTCATGGCTTAACTATTTTGTATTGAAACTTAAAACCAACCAAAACCCCTTCAATGCAAGGCAGAGTTGCCATAAAGTTCAGCTGTAACAAGTGATTTGAATGAAATTATGAGCAACTCCAAGCAGATTTCTGGAGGCAATATCAGGTGATCTTAGTAGGATGTGCAACCCATGTCTTTTGTGAATAAAGGGGGTTTCCCCCCCCCCCATTTGTTCATAATAATGATGAAGTTTTAGCTCCCTTTCCGCTCTGGTGCAGAATAGAATTGCACTTTTCTCCCCTTGTTGCTCTGCTTGGTGCAGCAGGACATCTCATCCTAAAGGACTGGTGAGGAACTCTCTAACTCTATGGAGTTTTGTAGTTCTTCTGTGCTGAGATTGAAAATACCGGAGGTGTGCTCTCCTCCCTGCTGTACTGTTTGTTCTGGCCCTATTAAGCAGTTATACTGTGTTACATTTCATGTTCTTTCTTGGACTTGACTGAGTTGGGAGGTAAAGGTCACGTTTTGAAGGTTTCTGATTATTTCTGGCTTTGCCTTCAGCTCTTCAGAAGACGGTGTTCCCAACCTAACCCAGCTGAGAATTTCTCATGCTTTTCCTAGTTTCCTGATACGATCTAACAGAGTAAGGAAAGCTTTTACTCAAGCTTGATTTTGACTAAGCAGAGGCTCAGTTTTATCCTTTTGGGACATCTTTGGTTGCTCTTCTGGCATTTCCTCGGTCATTTTGTCAGAATGGGTAGTTCGGAGTTACCGGAAGGCTCCTTTTTGTGTGAAAATGGTCAGGGTTCTAGGCACAATGTTACGTGATCTCTCCTGCTCAGAGGCAAAAAGTGAAGCAAATCTTCAGTTTCAGGTAGGTCTGGATGTCCAGCTCAGAACAGAAGTGCAGATCTGATCAGTTCCTTAGAAGGACTGGGAAAGGTTTCTTTTCCAGTTTTTAAACCACACCTGTATACTTGTTTATGAACAGCACCACAAGTGCAAATGTTTTCTGTTCTCCCACAGAACAAACCGAGGAGGTTGTGCAACTGTGTGTGTTTCTCAGTCAGCGCTTCTACACAGATGTATGAGTCCAGATTTACAAAGGATGTATGTAGACTAATTTCATTTGGAAGGCTCATGGGAAAGTAATTCATAGTCCAGCCCTCTGTTCAAAGCAGGACTAACATTAAAGCTGGATTGTATAATTGATCTAGGCAGTCTGTTTCAGTGATAAACCCCTCCTGTCTGGAATTCTTTTCCCCTCATCTCCAACTGGAATTTTCCTTGTTGCTACTTTGGACTGGTACCTCTCGTCCTTTTGTATTTGTATTGCGCCTCTGAGAATGCAGAAGCTGTTACCAAATGTCCTTTAATCCCTCTCCTTTTTACATTGTGAAAGATGTTGTCACACAGCATTGTACTCCTAAAGAGAAGTGCCGAGATCTTGGCAAATGGAATTCATAAATCTGATAATTCTTCATTAATCTTTTATAAATGGAAAAAATTCAACCCCCACAATGGATTTATGATAGTGAGTAGAGACTAGCAAAAATGGCAGGAAGAAGTGATGGGTGAAATCCTGGCTTTCTTCCAGATGAATACAGCCACTTGCAGTCCTGAAAGATGCATGTCTGTGTGTTGAGGCCTCAAGAACAACTTTAATATTAAGGTGTCTGTTACCTCAAGGTCTTCCTTTCCCTCTTTAGAATGCAGGTTTGAGACACGTCTGATATAAGAGACTATACTGTTTATTAATTGATCAGAACACAATAAACCGAATAACAGACTGGTTTCCTAATAAACATACCACTATGAATCACAGTTCTGTAATGCCTTACACTATTGTTAATTGCATCCATATATTGAGTTCTGTCCCTTTTTCTTATAAGTTGAACCCAAATGTTATTGAAGTATATATCTATACCACTTCACTTTAACCTTTCACACATATTTGCAACTCTGTCATCTTTCAACTTCTCACATCAAGTCTTTCAGATGTAGTCCAATGGGTTGCCAGAGGTAGCCAACTCCAGCCCCTTCCAGGAAGGATGGATGCTCTTGGCTTCTTTCCAGTGTGCTCCATCAAAAACCAGCCAAAAAAACATCTGATGATAATCTCTCCATCTTCTGCAGACACTCTGCCTTGTTACGGATCCAGTACTCTGGCTTACAGTGTCTGTCCTCCCTTAGGTTAGGACCAAATGCATTTCTGTTTGTTGAAAATAGGCTTAACCATTAACTCACATTTAAGGTGTGTGGGGTTTTTAGTTATATCTTGCACATATATTTGGAACTTCAGTAGTATTTGGTGTCCTTTATATATATGGTGTCCCTGCCCATGGCGGGGGATTGGAATTAGATGATCTTAAGGTCCTTTCCAAACCTAACTATTCCATGATTCTATGATTTATTAATGATCAATTCTGATAATATAGCTTTTACGAGTTAAAACTTTTACAAGACTTCTGAAAATGTGTTTCTTTCTGTTTCTTTTAGTATCTCCTGAAGCAATCGGATTCCTGTCTGCTGTCGGGGTGTTCATTGTTCTCATGTTGCTACTTTTCCTATATATTAATAAGAAGATGTGTTTTGAAAATGTTAGTGGTTTCCCAGATCTTGATTCAGGATACACTACAAGAAAGAATTCACAAGATAAACTTTGTAAGTATCCGAAATGCAGTGTACTAAACTTAATTCTGAAAACACACATTATTACAAGGACGTGTACAAATGCACAAATACACTTGACTCACGTCATGAAAACACAGTGTTGACTTTTGCACATACTCTGCAGTATGTGGAAAAGGCAGAAACCACAGAAATTCAACAGCTCTATAACCAAAGAGTTGATATTTACTTATGGGAAGCTACTTCTCTTGCACTGTGAGAAGACTCCTGAATGGATTTTAAGCATTCCATAGTTGTGTACAATTAAATCTTCTCCAGTAAATTTGTGAATGGGATTATTTGTTTTTCACTCAACCTGTTCAAAGCCTTCACCAGCCTATTGGAGAAGGTCTTGCATTTACTCACCTGGAAAATTTGAGAGGTTTTCTTCCCCTTTACCTCTTTAAAAGGTGCAGTTATATATTGTCAGGGTTTTTTGGAGATAGAGAAAGTTCTCCCCCCAAAATTAAGGTCTTCATGTTCCGAAATATCTTGCCTTACGTATCCTTACCAAAGACAATGGATATTTGGGGGTGAAGAAGTTTCCATAATGTGTGTTTTAGGGCAGCTGTTATGTGAAAAGCTTGTTTTAGTGTGACATTGATGAAAGGACGTAATATAAATGTCTCACAACTTCTTCCTTGCAGGTTAGAATTAAACCCCCATTTTTCCACCTCACACAGTTGTCTTTTTTATGAAGGTAATGAACTCTGTAATGGCTAGTTGGTGCTGCAGTCGATGAATGACTATGGTTTTGCTGGTTCATTTCAAGACACTTGGCTGCTTTCTTGTTGTTTTCAATGCATATTGAATGGAAAAAGCGAAGCTGCAACTTCCTCTGGTAAATGTGTGGAGTTTGAAATAGGAGAAGCACGTAGCTCTGAAATTGAACTTGGAGAAGCGGAGTTGATGCGTTTGTGAAACGGAGAACCTTTTGGGATTAAAAGCTGTTGCTGGATAGGTTGAACAAATGGCGTTTTTCAGGCACCTCCACCAAAACCTGAGCCTTCCCTCTGTGTCTTCTCTGGTGGACACCCTTAGCAGTGCTGTAGATGACCTGACCAGCGCTGTGGGGGAGGTCGGCTACAGTGTAGCTGATTCAGTAACAGAGCAAGTAACAAACATGATAAATGGCTTTCGTGCAGAGGGTGAAAGCTCGAAACCACAGAATGATAAACCTGTGGAAGGCAGAGAGGAACAAAAACCATCATTAGCTCATTCTCAGGAAATTCATGTGAAAGTGAACAGAGGTACTGCAGAACATAAAGAGACTCATTATTCTAATTCATTAGATTTTGGACAAAAAGATACATGTCAGGATGGAGTGTCTGACCGTGGCATGGACAAAAACCAGTGCAAGTTAAAAGGCACAGATAGTAATAATCATTTAAGTGATACAGAAGTATCTCAGGGTTTGAAGACTGTAGGGTCTTTTAAAAGGGAAGCGGTAGGAGGAAAAGAGTGTTTTGTAAATGATAAATACTTAAAGGATAATAACCTGAGAAGTAATAAATTTACTGTGGAACAACCCATTGAGGAACAAGGTAATTCCCTACGTGCAGTATCAGATAACTCTCAGAATCACTTGAATAGAAAAATCAAAGCACGGTCACCTGGAGCGGATGCTGAGGATTCTGACAAAGTGCATGCTATGAATGTTCCCCAAGATTCAGAAACAAAACTGGAAGTACAGAAGCAAAAATTATCGGACTCCAGATTGATGAAGATGCATAATGAGCATTCCTATGGCATTAATGAAGCCAAAGAAAAGAAATCTGAAGCCTTTTTGGGCAGAAAAGGAAAATCTCTATCAAAGGGTGAAGACAGTGTGGCAACTCCAATTGCAAAAGACGGTCAAAAGAAAAACTCAAAGAAATCAGAAAGAGAGCTGTGTAATGAGAAGGCAGCAGGAAAAGGTGAGGAGTCCGTCAGCAAACTGCATTCTTCAACCTTTCCTGAAACTTCTCATAATTACTACTTTCTTCCTCTAATTTACACATCTAATAATAGTGTTCCCTGTGGATGAATGTAGGCTGTTTTGTCAGTACTTCTTTCTCTAATTATATTGCTGTTTCTTGGAAGTTAAGTACTTTTTAAAGTATGATTTAAAGGAGCTGGTTAATAAATGCCTTTCCTATGTTCTAACTTTTCTATGTACAGTTTTTCTTACTTTCTCTGCAGTGCCTTGTGTGGTTTCCCTTGAAAACTGTGGATTAATACTGGAAGTGAACACTTGTTCTGTGAAAGTGGTTTTCATTTTGTGCATTTTAAAAGCATTGCAAAAGAAATAACTTCTGTTTCATTGACGTTGTGGTAGATCTGCACAATGTATTTCTGGGATATGTAAGATAAGAATTTCAAGACACAAAACAAGGAGAAGAGGCAATTAAGTGATTTTAAGTGTAGAAAGAACTGAGTGAGGCTTGTCTTAAAGTTGCAGTCTTACAAAGAAAACCTGTGTGGTGTTGATATGGATGCTGTGTGTGCTGACTTCAACATCCGATCTTAAACAATATGACAATGGAATCGCAATAGTAGTTAGTAAGTAAAAAGTAAAACCTTGCGTTTTTATACAGTCATTGTGCAGGCTGTGGAGTGAAGTTTCAGAAAGCAGCACAGGCTTTTCCAGAGATGCTGTTTCTGTGGAGAAATGAATGATTTTGTAATACAAAGGGGGCTTTAATTTGATTTAAGAGGTGGTTTCCATGTTTGGATGACAAACTAATCTTACCTGTTATTTCTTCATGTAATACAGTATTTGTGAAGTATATTTTTTCATTGTGTGTTTCAGAAACTGGGGGGTAGACTAAATGACCTTGACGGTCCCTTCCAATCCAAGATATTCTATGATTCCATATTCTCTTATCAAAAATGGCATGTGACATCCCATAATAAGCCAATAAATAGCTTTCAATAGGTTAATAATTGCATATGACTTGTGTTAGCCAAGTAAAGGGAAGTTTTGACTAACAACACGAGTTCTCTTAGGCAAGTTTCCAACTGAGATGACAAAATCCAAAGACAAGTGGAGAGGTGTAAAACGCTGAGGGTTTTTGTCTGCAGGGATCTGTTTTTCCCTAAGAAACAGATTTACATTGTTCGTTTAAAAAACGCTTGCATGGATAGCTTGTGTTTTAACTTTGAGGTTCAAGTTGAGGTCTGTTTCAGGACTTGGAATGACAATATGCATCCTTCTTTTTTTATGCTGGGAACTGGATTAAAAATACCTGGTATCGCTGCGAACTTCTGAATGCTTACAAATGTCAGTGTAGTATTAGAGATTGGACTTTCAGCACTTCTTTCAAACATGTTGCTACCCTGTTTTATACTGTTCCATTCTTTATGCAGACTGATTCATGAACCTGATTTCCTATTCGTGAATACATTCTTTTTTTGACCATGATAAATAATGCATCTAATGCTGATGGCACTAGATTTTATTCCTGCTATGCCCTGCTTTAATTATAGGTGTGGAAATCCGGAGAAGTTTCCTAGGTGGCAGGTTGCAACCTGTTGAGGGCCATATGAGACAGAGGATTTTACTCTTGTACCAGCAAAAGAGGCTTCTTTTTCTGGGCAGTTTCTTTCAGTGAATCTGATAGCCAGAGAATATGTCCTGCTTGATGTGATAGTTTCAATAAGTGATCAGTGACTTTGAACTTGCTTTATAGTCATCCATGCAATGGGAAGAACCATATCTGTTGGACTTGAATTTAGGTTGAAAGATCTAGTTGCTGTTTTAAGTCACCAGTTTTCCTATAAAGACTAAATTAGGATTACATACACATTGCATGTAGAGCTGGTAGCACCATCTGCAGTTGAGGTTTCCTGACGCTTCCCATTTTAAGACTGTATTTTCAGTTTCCTGAAACTATTTGCCAAATTTGAAATACTTGGGATGAAATTTGGCATGCTTTCTGGCTGAGATCCTTCTGTTGGTGGGATTTTTTGTTTGTCAATCTTAACTGGTTCCAGGAATAGAATATGGGATAAACATGCTGGTTATCAGCATAAAAAATAAGTAGATTTCACGGCTGCTTCACTAAGATGCTGTGGCACCTTTGTCTGTTGGGACATGTACTTGAAATGTGGGAGAGCGCTTTTCCCATGTCAGAGATGCCCATGTTCTTCTATGGAAAGCACGTGTGAATTCAACCAAGTTGTTTGGAAACTTTGCTGTTTGAAAAGGTGGAATAAACGCTTGTTATAATTTGCTTATTATGTTCATTGCCTGTTCCATTTGCGCTCATAACCTTCATTGTAGGAGTGGAAGAACAGAGCAAGGGCTTGTCCTGCTTTATGATACCTAGTTTCTGTTCAAACTTGCAATGTCCTTCCCTAGAGTTGAGAATAAACAGGACTTTTGTGAGGACAGAAACTTCTGGAGCAAATGTGACATGGTGCAAGTGGTAGACTGGGATTTGAAGTAGGCTTAGTGACAGCTATGAAGAGAACTGATAACATTATCTGAAGGTGGAGAGACTAAGAGTGAAGGACTAAGGTTACATTGAGTAGTTGGTTAGGTGCAAGTAAAGCGAATATGTGATTGAATAAACAAGGAGAATAAAGAGGAAATCCCCATAAGAGATCTAAAGTGGATGCTTGGAGCAGGAACCTGGAGTATGGGGCAAGGAGACATGAACTTAGGATAAGATTCCACTCATATGAAGGTAATTTTGCAAACATGTCTTACCTGAACTTGCAGCATAGGCTTTTCTTTGTGCGTACAGGAGAGAAATAGACCTCAATGGGAAGTGATTTTACTCATCTGCTCTAGAGGCTTCCCTAAAAGGGGGAAGAACCTCTGTAGTAGGAAGAGGCAAACCCTTGACTAGATGGCTGCTATAAGTCACTTAAATTTTGAACGACTGAATTACGAACAAGCTGAATTCCTCCTTTACTTGAAAGAGCCAAGCAGAGGAGAGAGACTGGCTGGGCATGAAGGTGGAGACTAATGGGAGAGGAAATGCAGAATTAGAGCTCTGGGCAGGTGGCATAAAAGCAGGGAGTGGAGAGGCGGTTGAGCATGGCTGAAGAACGTGTTAGACATGTTCCCTTGTGGAATCAGGAGCTGAAAGCCAGCATTATGGGCCTTTCAGAGCTCTGCTGGTAATGGAAATCCGTTGACAAATCGTATAGTTGCAGAGGTTGGCTCCCAGAGCAGTGGTAATGCTGACCTTTAGTGAGTTTGCATAAACTTGTTTTAATTCCTGTTAGAGTTTGAGATCTACAGAACCTCTGCGTGGCATGTTAAATTTGGACAGGATCTATTTGAGGTTTGGAAAAGGGAGGAGGAAACTTTCCTTTTACAGAAATAAAGCTGCAGCTGAATCTTTGACTTGTGGGAGGAAGTCATACTGGAGGTGTAGCTGGAGAACGTTGGCAGCAGGAGTGGGCATTACGGAGCGGGTATCAAAGAATTAACTAGATAGATTCTTCTGTGTAATTTTTGCTGTTGCCAGATGTCTGCAGTGAGAATCTTCATTAATGTCAGTTATTGAACAAGTGGCTGTTTATTGTAAGTTAAATAATACTGTGCATGAAAACATCTTTCATGAGCATTTTCCCATTTGTTACTGTGAGTTTAAGCACTACCGACATATCCAAAGATGACTTTGTTGTAGGCTTCTCATTGTCAGCCGGTTTCATTTCTGTGTTGCATGCTGGCAGCTGGGAATGGAGGATCAGGAGCTGCCTTTTTGGTACGTTAGGTATCCAAATGTAATACTGGATAGTGTTGGGTTTCCTTTACATAAAGTATTTTAAGCATTTTCTTACTTAATGAAGGGTTTCGAGAACTGGAGTGTGTGCTGCCTTACATAAATTGATCCGTTTTCTCTTGAGTAAGTTTCAGAATGTTTTTTGGGGCTTAATGAATATTCGTTTTTTCTAGAAAATAAAAATAGCTCTCACCAATTACAGAATCACGTAATACTTGTAATTACAACAAGATGGTCTTTTTAAAATATTAGAGAAATTTTAATTGAAATAGCTTAAATATCTTCAATTATAACCTTTTATGGTTATTTTCTTGTATTCTATTTTGAGCTGTAGTCGATTTGCTTTATTTTATTCAAACAGACAACTCTTATATGAGTAAAGACCAGCATGGTTCATCATCTGAGAGTGAAGATGAAGCACTGGGTAAATATCATGAGGCCTTGTCTAGAACCCAGAGTTCCAGGCTGCCAGTGGTGGATGGCAGACAGCAAAAAAACTATGTATGGGAAACCAGACAAAAATATAGTCCCCTGTCTGCAGAATATGATGGATACAGTAGTGAAGCCTCAATAGATGAAGGTAAGAGTGATTTAAAAGCATTCCTTTTATTCCAAATTTCAGAGTGATGTTCTGGATAAGTAAGTCCTAGAGGCAAGTACAGCTTGACTGGTAAATAGTCAATGTCTGTAAGAAATATCCAGATACCTTTTATATTTGTGCATGCTGAAAACAAAAAAAGATGGCAGAGACTTATGCACATTCATGCAAGTGATGTAGTACCTTGTTATGTGAAGTTTTGTACCATTTTATCATCAGTAATTCTATTTCGGAGGAAATTTAAAGTGGTTTTGATTTAGGAAGGAAATACGGCAACTCTTGATGAATTCTGTGGTATTATAAATACAAAGGCGACCTGTTATTCGTCTATTGATAAGCTGTCATCACAGCAGAGTAAGTGGAATTGGTTATTGGTTACGGTGCATATGGTCCTTGCAGTGTGCACTACTGAAATGTTCTGTATCTTTTCTTCTTTTGAAATCACAGGAAGAAATTATTACAAAGATTAGATTAATATCTTTTTTTCCATGGCATTAATAACTCTGGCTGTTTCCTTTGTGGTATATATTTCTTGATTTTAAGTTAGGGTGACAACCTGATATAGAGGCAAAGAATTCTGCTGTCAGTATTTTGTCAGTATGCTTTCTGTGCTTGAAAATATGTGAGAACCCTGTCTGTGGCCATTTTCTAGAATGAAAAGTGAGTTTTTGTTACACAAATGTCAGATTCTGATATAGATGCTGTGTTATAGTAAGATATTTGTTGGTCTCCTTTTAATATGTTAAAATGCGAACGTTTTTTACTAATTGATATTTGCATGTAATATGATACATGTAACTAGAAGATATCTGTCCTTCAATGTTCGATGCAGTCCAGAAGTGCTTGCAAATGTCAAAGTTTCTACTATGTGATGTAATTAAATCATATAAAAGTCTGTTTGCCACTGACATTTGAAATCAGTGCATGCTCATTCATGATTCCAAGTTAAGACTCAAAGGATATGAAAGCCATAATTGAAGTAAGTTGCCAAGTAAGAGGATTATTTTCTGATCATCAGAAATATTCTTTCCTTTGCTGTGATCTTGTAGGGAGGCTGGGAGTCTGAGTTCCAGCAAATAGGGAAGGAGGTGCAGAGGTGAGAGCAGGTGGTAAGATCTTATCCTTGGACACTGTGGTGGACAAGGACAGCAAGGAAGAGGGATAGAGAAAGTATCGTGTTTGGGTTTTATGTCTATTGAGATCCATCAACAGCGTTGCTGGGGTAATATGAAAGATACTAACTTTTATGTGGTTTATGTCATGGTTTGGAAAGAATGGTGATGTATGTTAACAGGAGTTGGAAGACTCAGTTGTATTTATTAGCAAATAATATGAGGTTGAAATGATACAAGAAAAGTACTTTCAGATACCCAGAATCATGTGTTTGTCTCTTTGCAGACTGTTGAGGCTGGTTGTTGAAATAGTCACAGAATAATCCATGTTGGAAGGAACATGTAATATTCCTCTTCCTATTCCGCAATTGCTCAGCTTTTAGTTTTTTTCCCTACCTAGTTCATAATTTGAGAGAAAAGTTCCCATTTCATCTGAGCTTTTTACTATGAGATACAAGCTCCAAAGCTACTGTGGTAGCCTGTATCCAGGTTTTTGTTTTGTTTTCATCGTTTTCTTCCTTAGCATCTTCTCAGATCATCAAAATTCATAGTTGATGACTTCTATCCTCTTCTGGGAAATTAATGACGTGTTTTAGTGGTGGACTTGGTAGTTCTAGGGTAAAAGCTGGACTTCATGATCTTTAAGGTCTTTTCCAACCTGCTTGATCCTACAATTCTATGGGAACTCCGGTCTGCAAATCTTATAAGACCCTACTTGCAGCACTGTGTGCAGTTCTGGTATCAACATAAGAAGGACATGGAGCTGTTGGAGCAAGTCCAGAGGAGGCCACAAGATTGCTCATGTATCTCCTGTATGGAGACAGGCTGAGAACATTGGGGCTGTTCAGCCTGGAGAAGAGAAGCTGCGTGGAGACCTCAGAGCA
>WYDI02005721.1:24905-44043 GCA_009867235.2 Psittacus erithacus
TGCTGAGGCACTGGCACAGGGTGCCCAGAGAAGCTGTGGCTGCCCCATCCCTGGCAGTGTTCAAGGCCAGGTTGGACTGGGCCTTGGGCAACATGCTCAAGTGGAAGGTGTTAAGTCAGTTACACCTCATTGTAATTGATGATCTTAAGATCTGGAACTGGATGATCTTAAGGTCCTTTCCAACCCAAACCATTCTATCATTCTGTGTTGTAGTTAGAGCCTAAAACAAAAGGACCCTGATGTCGAGTCCAAGTGTTGCATCAGGAAAGTTACAACTGTTTCCCCTCTCCTCCTCTTTCATTTTCCCTTCTACTGCTAAAGATATCTGCCGCCAGCTGCTGTCCCTTCTCAACACTCTTTCCATTCAGGAAGCTGGCTGGATGTTAAACCCATTTTTATATATGCACACACATATTCACTCTAAAATTAGTATGCAAATTAAATTTAGTATAATGAGAGAACATTCAGGGTTTGGAAAAAAGAAACCTTGCAAAGCAAAAACTATCAAAACATTCTAACTTAGAAACTTGTAAATTTTTAACCACATGCTTCTGCTTGCAAAAAGCTTTACTGGTATCAGTGTTTTGCTTTTCCTGCTGCTTGTGAGAGCATTCTCTTCCCATGTTTTACAAGGAGTGGAGAATCAGCAATGTTATTTGATAGCCTGCGATCATTCTACAGTGTTCTGCAGAATGCTTGCAAATCGGAGCAGTGATTTAGTCTCATGTTTGTAACCCATTAATCTCAACAAAATTATGTCCAATATGATTAAGAAGAGTTTTGTTGTATCGGGTGCGGAAACAGATGAACAGCCTAGTATTTGTCACTCGTCAGTGACCTGAAGGTGGCACACTAGAATAATTAGTGGTAGTGCTTTTTATGTTCCTGACTGATTTCAAACATCAAAGAAAAAATCTTTGCACAGTGATAAAAACGTGTTAGAATAGAGGAGAAGACGGAGTATGCCTCATTATGTTATAACAATTGCAAAGGGAAAGCTGCCCAAACTAGAACTGTGATGAAAAGGGAAGGTGGAAACCACATGAAGAAAACCTGCAGTCAGAACTAAATGAGACTGCCTGTCACTACCAAACAGTTCATCTATGTTCAGAGAAAGAGTTCACTGAGCACCTGAGGTTGAAAACCTCTGATTCCAAAGGGAGAACATCAATGCTATAGGTGTTTTCTAGGTGTAATTTTAAAACTCAAAGCTTTACTGTTCCTTGAATTTGCAAATTAAATGTAGAAGACTTGATGCCATAGGAATCGTGCAATCTTTCATGACATACTTGCTGTTATCACCATTGAATTATTTTTATAGAAAGTGTAAAGACAAATGATAGAACCATTTCGTGATTCTCTGTAGTGGAGGGGGAGCAAACAGGGTATTCCTGTTTATTTCATATGAGAAACAATTGACTGTAGATGTGACACTGTGTGCTTCTGTTTCCTCATGTACTTAGCATTTCTGCTTCCAAGACTTACACATTACAGCTTTACTTCCCACTTAAGGCACAGATCAGTCCCTATGGTGAGCAGGGCTTGATAGTGTTACAGTGAAGTGGTGAGAGGGCAGAAATCACTTTTGTCCATCTGTTTCCCCCCTGCTCATTGCTAGTCAGTCAGCCTCTGATGGTGCCATTAAAAGTTCCACCAAAGGTAATGTGACTTCATTTTCAGAAAGACCTCTTTTCTCTGCAGAGTTAGTCTCTGTTGCATGCTGTATCACAATGTGCTGTGTTTTCAAAGGAGCCAATAAGCAGTTTTACTAATAACTGTTTACTCTGCACTTCAGTCTTCACCCTTTAAATTTGTTTGTTCAGTGTCTGCGCTTAACAGTGCACGCACAAAATTTGAGGAGGCAAAAATACCATGTTGTCTTTATTAATACACCCTGTGAGCTTTTCTTGCATTGCTAAAAGCGTGTAGGTTAATATGTTTGCATTACTAAGACCATAAAAATGTCTGATCGTATTATTTTAGGGTGCAATTGTTATCAATTACATAATTAGTTTATTACATCTATTTTCTGGCTGCATGCCTCTCAAAATGTTTTATTCTGAAGCCTGATAATGTGTGTGGTATGTTTTCACATCATTCTTTTCTCCTCTAGATGGCCATATTAATCTTTCTTTTCAGCATATTTATATAGAACTGACATAGCATTTTGTAAGATGGTTTTAATAGTTAAGTGAAGGAAGCAGTATCTTTTGTGGCGTTTGTTGATAGATTTGGATGATGGAATGTACTAATAACACTTTAGCTCATTCTAAGAAATTTAGCGTGTTAAATTTTAGTTCACAAATACCTGCTTATAACCTCTGTCTGATCCACTCGATACAGCTTTTGCAGTGAGTTCCTCATGAACAGATGTAATTCCAGAGTATCTCTAAAGGAAAAGCTAATTCATTAGGAAAACCAGATGATGACAAGCAAAAACGGTGCAGGAGATAGGCTCACACCTGAAATTTCCAATTCTTGCGCAAATGACCCAAAACTGTTAATCATGGAAAAAAGAAACCTTTATAACTACAGTTATTTCTTGATATCTGTGTGTGGAGTTAAGCCAGTGTCTGTGCGCAGGCCCAGAGTTCTAGGATCAGCTCAAAGTCATTTTTAGCTATAATATTCCTTGTGTTCTTTCTCATGTTATCCAGTAACGTATGGATACTTCCGGACATCTTTTTCCTTTTCCCTGATATGTATCCTGACAAAACTTCCTTTTCATTTTTATAGTGTACATCCTACTTCTTCTGTTAATTCTGTGCCATTTCAAAGGCTATTACTACCTTGTTGAATATGTAGTATTGCCTTTATGTGCTCCAGTTATTTATAGTATTTTGGAAGAGGGCATTAATATAGGCTCTGATATTACACATCTGTTTCAGAAAATAAAGAACAAAAATCAGGGAAAAACCACACAAAAATAAACCCATGTTTCTGCTAACAAAGAGGTCAAAACTGATTTAAATAAGGAAGTGTATACAGCCTTTAACTTGAAAAATCAGCATTTTGCATTGTACTTTGGTAACTGGAAGTGTTATTTAGCATGTGTGTTGTTGTGATCATGCCTTCTTAATAACTTCAATTTCCAAAAAGATGCACATTGTGATGTTAAGTTGGGCTCTCTGTCTTCAGTAGCGGCTGCTTCCTGATCTTTGAAAACTCAAGCTTTATACAGGCAAGTTGTTGTGGTTTTGTTACCTCTGAAAGTTTCATAGTAAAGTACAACGTATTTTCTTTAAAGAAGCAGTCCCCTAAATTGCTAAAAATGGAAACATTTAAATTTGGGAAGGGTGGGGTATATATATGGAAATCACATTTTGCCAGGCAGATGTTAAAAGCTGTGGGTGGCTCTTTGCTTTTGAAATCAAGATTCTCTGCATCCCCTGGGAAAAGAAAGGTAGAATCGGGGAATAAAAGAGTCTGCAATTTCATAGCTAATATGTGATTTTCTTAAAGCATGTCTTGGCCAATTCGCTTCTTTGACAAGTGTGCAAAATTCCAGATTAGGAAGCAAGCAAGGGGGATTGATCCCAAATTTGAGGCAAAGTAAGTGACATCATGATGGAAAAAGATAGTAAGCTCTCTTGCTTGCCTTTTTTAAAGTACTTAATGTACTTTATTTAGCTTTAGTTTACCAGCTCAATACAACCCCAGGTTCCATCTCTAGCCTGTTTTAAAGTCTTTTTGTGACTCCTCAATTGATAAAGCCCCATGGCTGAAGACATGTTTGTTCAGAGGCTCTATTTCTGAGATTGGCCCAAGTGCCTTACATTTCACAAGGTTTTTTGGAAACATATGGAAGCACTAAAAGACTGCAGTGAGAAAACATAAGTTGTCTTAAATGAGAATCTGCTGCTCTAGCAGGCATATGCTACTGGATTTTATCCATCTTTTCCATATTGTGAAGGTAGAGTATGATGTTATTTTTGTAGTTTATCTTCCCCACTTTTATTCTTCTCTAGGCTTTCGGCACTTTATGTTGATGTGTCTGTTGGACATATGTTTGCCTTGCTCCTCAGTGTCAATCTTTGCACGTGAAGGCGACTGTTCTTCTGGAATCTCTTGGAGCTGATTCTTTATGCAGCTTTTTGCCTTTTCTTTCTCTCTATTTAGTTTTTGTGTCTTGGGAGAAGTCTCTTCACTGAACTCCTTGAAATATACATAAAGGTTTTCTTTAAGTATGTTCCCAACATAAACACCGAAAGCTCTTTCATGAGCGCCTCAAAACTGGTACGCAGGTGAATCTCCCCAGTTTGTTAAAGCAACCTGGGGCAGTTTTCCTCAGTCAATACCTTCTGTAAAGCAGAGTCCTACTTCTTCAGACTTACCAAGGTAAGGAGAAAGCCACTGGGCAGGAAGAATGGGCTACTCAGTGAATCCCTTGATATCAGTGTGTTTTCCAGTTTAGTTTCTCTCGTTATTCCTTGCATACAAGCAGATCTAATTTAAAGCCATATGTGAGTGAAAACTTACTGTTTCAAAATTATAAAGCGAGGGCCTCAGAATGGTTGTGTCGTGTTCAGCAAAGTCCACAAAGTTCTCTCAAAATTGGTCTATCTGCCCGTTCATTTCAGATGCAGAGAATAACAGGCGTAGAAGATGTGGAATAAGAACTCTGAACTAGGATTCAGACTGGAAGACTGAATACTAGATCATAACTATTTTTTCTCTTTTTCCTCTAATGTGCTTTAAAGAAAGGAGTTAGAAATACAGTGGAGAAGAGTGTTTAGGAAGAAATGAGCCACCCATTTTGCTCTGATGTCTTTTATCAGATTACCTGTGAGATTTCTCTGGTATAATACCTATTGGAACAAAAATACTCTTTTTGGCCTGTAGTTTTGGATAGACCTAGATCTTAAATGATACTTTCATCAAGATGCTTTGAAAGGGTCTTCAGTAAAGATGCTTTAAAACAAGTCTTAAGTAATCTTCAGAGCTGTGTTTCCCAAACATTTCAGAGTGTGTTTTGAAGGCTACGAGGTATTCCAGATATTCGTACTCTTATATCTCAGCAGATAATCCTTGTGTCCTATCAATTGATAGATTTCTTGATGCACTTATTTTTAGAGACTTTGGGGAGAGAAAAAAGGTTGGTTTTATGACAGTGTTTCTGAGGTTGAGCCAGCTTCCTTATCCTGAGTTCCTATCATGGAGGCATCTACCCTTGACACTTTTTATTCTAAGAGCGATCAAAAACCTTCATGTGGTAAAGGAGAAAGTGCAGTGATGCAGTACTGACCCCTGGTTATGTTTGTGTGCCTGTCTCCTATGTATTGGTAAATTGGAGTGATCTTCATCAGCTCCAAGCTCCTAAAAACTGGAGAATTTCTCATGGTTTGAAGCCCCCGGGGAGTGTGGCTGTTTAATGCATTGCCATAGCAAGGGAATGTTTTGGGGATAGTTTTGTGTAGTAGAAAACATACTTCTGTAATCCGAGGATCTGCAGAATAGTGCCCAGAGCTGACTTGATTTGTGTTGCCTTCTACTTGATCTCTGTGGTGCTCTGGTTTGGGGTTTATTTAATGGTGGTTAAAAATAAAGTCAACTGAGCATTGCAGAGATGAAGGTGATATAAAGACGAACTTTGGCTCTGTCTTTAATTTCATAGGATTCAGATCTTTTTGGTTTTTACTTCCCCAAAAAGTTATACCCTTTTTCTTTTGAAAAGTTCCTGATAACAAGGGAATTTCATGGCAAAAATTCACATACTAGTCTATGATTGTGTTGTGGTGATGGTTCTTAACTTGCATGAATGGCAGACAAGCGTAGTGTTTAGAAAGCCTGGATACCTGGAATGGACAGAATTCTCAAATAGTGTTTAGAAAGCCTGGATACCTGGAATGGACAGAATTCTCAAATAGGGATAGAAAGTGTGTGTATATATATATATATATATATACTTGTTTCTTGAGGAATATTACAGAGGTGGCAAGACATAAACCTGGGATTTAAATGCAAAGAAGATCTGCATCCGAGTTTAAACATGGTTTGGAAGAGAATGGATTTTCATTGGGAAGCTGAGTTTAAAAGCCACATAGATGACATCAAAGTTGTGCACAATCTTGTCAACTCAAAGAAGCACGTGAAAGTACTTGGTAGAATGAATGATTCTGAAATCATGGACGTACTCCATGATTAGCAGCAAAGATGCTGGAAAAAGGTGTTGTTGAAGCATGCATGTCATCCAATGCTGAGAGAAGGAAACTAGTAACAGAGCTCAAAGTCAGTAATGATGCTCAGATTTTCAACAGAAGAATTCCTTTTCCATCTAGACCAATTCCAGAGAGGAGGAAAAACTGTCCTCCAATGGGAAAGAGCTTTTTTTTCTTGATGTGCACAAGTGAGCAAAGCAATGTCACAAATCAGGTTCCTCCTGCCAGCATTTTGAAGTCTTTGAAGAAATACCCTTTGCATTGATGTGAAGGCTTTGAAGAAAGTCACCCTTAGCAATGTGATGTCTCTGAAGTGATGTAAATCATACATTAATAATTACAGGGAAGTTTCCATTTTATTGTAAACGCACTGTTTTAAGAAGTATCTCTTCTATTTGAATCTGGAATTTAGGAAAGGATCAAGATCTGTCATTAACTAGGAAAAGTTCACATGTATTTGTGGCTGAAATAGCTCCTTGTGGCATTGTATTTGATATACATGTTCTATATAACATCTACCAGATTTTTTTATAGGAACACAAGATACAGTTACTGTATCAGCAGAAAAGATCATTTCCTTGATGAACCTAGTACTTTTGCTGATTCTGAATGTTCACATTGAAAGCTGGCTATTTCTTGTACTAATAGATCTAAAAACTATGAGGTATAGGCTTTCTTTTATATTATGGTATAATGTAGTGATATAAGGGAGCAATTTCTTTCATCTTTGTGCATTTATACCCTGAGACATGACTTGTTTTGAAAGACTCCCACAGAATAGATCATAGAATCATAGAATAGTTAGGATTGGAAAGGACCTTAAGATCGTCTAGTTCCAGCCCTGCTGCCATGGGCAAGGGCACTTCACACCAAACCATGCCACCCAAGGCTCTGTCCAGCCTGGCCTTGAACACCGCCAGGAATGGAGCATTCACAGCTTCCCTGGGCAGCCCATTCCAGTGCTTCATCACCCTTACTGTAAAGAACTTCTTCCTTAGATCTAACCTGAACTTGCCCTGTTTCAGTTTGAACCCATCACCCCTTGTCCTGTCACTACAGTCCCTAATGAACAGTCCCTCTCCAGCATCCTTATAAGCCTCCTACAAGCCCTGGAAGGCTGCTATAAGGTCACGACACAGCCTTCTCTTCTCCAGGCTGAACAGATAAAAGAAGGTAGGTTTTGTTCATCTTAACCCTAATTGCAGAGATCCCATGGCTCTCTCATGGATGGAGTGACTGAGAAATAGGATTGAACAGTAGACTGGAAACCTCTGAGTAGACATTTATTAGGTGCATTGAAAAAGAAGAATCTTACCTTGCATAGACCCAGTACTCAACTGCTACTTGGTCAGCAGAATGGAGCAGTACTTGTTACATAAATGAGAATTAAAAACATTATTATAACTTCCCATATTACAGAAGAACAGTTTGTCAGTACTTCCTCCATAGTACCTGTGGATAAATGGATAAATGGATAAATGGATAGTTCTTGTCACCTTTAAAGGTTAAAGTCTGAAGATTTTTAACTCTAGAGACTAATGTTTGTCTCCCAGTTGTGCTTTTTTTCCCCCTAGGTTGAAGAGCAGTTACCAGTAGCACTGTTTTTTATCAGCTGATCACATTCCATTTTAACCATCTCTTTGGTTGGCAGTAGTAATTGTAGATTATTTTCCTTATGCATATGTATCAATGTCATAGACACACTGTAACTCATAAGTGTTCTCTTGGAGTTATTTAATGAATATTCTGTCCTTGCACAAGATGAACAATGTTACCAATTGTAGCTAATAACATGTTATTTTATTGTTAGGATGACTATTTTCAGGGCTACTTTATTTGTACATGCTATTTATTGGGACTGTATCATATCGGAGTAAGCAACATGAGATTGTGTCTGTAGCTTCTGTGGAGGCAAAGATCTGTCTTTATTTTTATTTTCTTATTAAAATAACTCTTACCTGATACTTACGACACTTTTGTGTTGTAAAGTTAGGGTAACTCTTAGGAATTACTGGATATTTTCCTTGAGGGAGAGGAAAAGCATGATCTGTTATATTATACAACTTGACGTCCTTTTATTGTGACCGTTCTTCTGTTTTGGGGTGTTTTGGGGGGGGGGGGGTGGGGTGGGTTTTTGTTTCCAGTTATCTTTCTTCCACTGTATTTACAACTAAGCTGAAAATAGACCCTTAGTAGTGTAATTGGCAGGCTTCTGGTCATTTCAGTGTGGCTGAAGGTAATCTGTGCTTTGATGGAATCATGGTCTCATGGAATTGCATAGGAAAAATCATAGGGAAAGTGATTCTGCTATGGAAATACTGATTCTGGTCCTTAGAGAGAAGCTAGCAGACATGCTTAACTGGGTGTATGATTTTGTGGGGAGTCACCTGTGCCCAATTCAGTTCCAGCTTGATCTTTGAATTTGTAAATAGGCAATCCAGCTACACTGACCTTCCACACCACTTAATATTCTGCCAGCATGTGGGTTTATACATATAGACATATATATATATTTGTACATGTAGCTTAAAAGAAAAAACCACCCAGCTTTCTACTGGAAACATTTGCACTCAGTCTTGTGGAACCAGTCTAAATTTTGTTCTTAAGAGTGTTTTTCAGTTCTTGTGATTTTCTCTTTCTTTTAATTTTTAAAGAAGTTTTATGACATTCCTTTGCAAATATATCAATTTGTCAGATAAAGGTTAAAAATTAGATAGATTTTATTCATGTTGAAGTCACACCCAGCTTATTTAAAGGCAGCTTTGACTTAGAGTTGCAAGCCTGAGGATATTGATTTGAATTATGCATGACTGTCTGGTATGCAGTTCCATTAGCCTGCTGGATGGATAATGTAAACATGTTCAGAATTTTAAGTATCCTATATGAGCAGCAGGTTAAAAATAGAGCTGATAAGAGCATGTGTATCTGAAAAATCCAAATCTTGGAGCAGGAAACTACAAAAGGTTCATCTCGTCAAGAGACTGACTTCAGGTGTGATATTCTTTTCTTTGCAAATGCTCAGCCTGAACTGACACAGCTCAGGTACAGGACTTGACACGCTTGCTCGTGTTTACTGCAGAGAGTTGACATCTGTACCAGAAAACACGCTTGGAACCGGAAGGTCAGAGCCAGCTCTGCATCTGTTGGCACAAAGAGAGATGCAGTGTCTATTCCTGGTTAAATTGATTCAGATTAGAGGGATTACAGTCATTTCTTCATCTCTTCAGGGGATTTTGTTTACTTGATTTTGCTTAAACTTTCTATGGCTTCCAGTATCTCACAGTTCCTGTGACTGTCATATCTGATCTGTTGTTTGCTTATCACTGTATTTTAGCAGTCTGTAGTTTAGTAGTAGTACGTGTAATGACTTCTGAAACTTGGGTTTTAAATCCTCAGCACTAAACCCACCATATTAGTAAGATGTAGAACAGGTAGTGTCTTTTAAGCTTTTTGTCCAAGTTCCTGTGAATCTTTATAGAAATCTTTATAGAAAACAAGACAACTCTGGAATAAGCAGTACAGTGCCAGCTGTGCTACCTTTTGTTAAGATTTATGATACGTTGAAGCATTTCTGTTACATATGTTGCCTTTGTGACAGTTTAATGAGCTGAGTGAAAATCAAAAGTCTGGTGCAGAAATAGTCATATGACAATTTGCAAGTAAATGTTCTTGCAAATGATGGCAGTGTTCAAGGCCAGGTTGGACGGAGCTTAGACGATATGGTCTAGTGGAAGGTGTCCCTGCCCATGGCAGAGGATTGGAACTGGGTGATCTTATGGTCCTATCTAATCCAAACCAGTTTGTGATTCTATGAAGCTGATTGTACTACTCTGATATATAGTTTTTCTTTTCCTGTCAAATCTTGGATCATGAATTGTACATCCACATGGAATCTGGCCAATAGATAACTCTTGAGTAGATCTGGTATAATCTAAAAAGCTGTTTCAAGCTGATGGTCATTTTTCTTTGCAGAATCTGTTAAGAGACCAGTGTCTAATGCTGTCCTTCAGAGAAACTCATCACCCTGTTTGACAATAGCTGTTATCTTTGAGTATAGAACAAAATTCCTTTCACTGGCAATGAGAACCCCTGCTCTGAGTCATCTGCTTTTCCTGGTGCCTTTTCCTTCCTATTGACAAGACGGGACTGTAAAAGCAGAAAATCTCTGGCAATAAAACCAGTAGTTGTCATAAGTGTCAAAGGCAATCTTTTGGCCTCAAGAGATGCAGGGAACAACAGTGGCAATTTCCAGACAACTGGAGATTCTGTGAAGGAAGAACTTAAGAACCCTTTTTACGAAGGATGGTATCAGTGGTGGTTACTTCTTAAGAAGTACTGGTTTGCACTTGAATTCTCTTCAGAGAGGAATGGATGATCTCTTGAGTGCTTTTGTGCACAGTACAGATAATACAGGAGAATATTAGACAGAGGAAAAATTATTGTACATGTAATGGTGAATGTAATGGCAACAGCACAGAGGTATTGTGTAAACATCTCCGCTCTTCCAGATGCTCGGTATTTTTTGTGAGTGGTTCCAATATGAAACTATAGAATTAGCAATATTTTGATGATACAGATGACTTATATTAATAGCACAATGTAGCAGTTAATTTTGAGTCCCTTGGCATTGTTCTCTAGCCTCCAGTTGCCTTTAAGAGAAATTTTCGGGGTGGGGGGAGGAAGAGCTTTAATTCTAGTCGAATGTGCACAGTGAAAACATTTCATGGATGGGATTCATCCGCAGAAGGAAGCATCATAACCTGAGGCTTGAAGTTAAATTTAAAAGTTAAAAGAAATGCATCTTAGGAAATCCCTGCAAACGTAAGACTGACACTGTTAGAAAAATGATACTTAATATGGCTTCAGTTCATATGTGCTTGTAGAAAACTGTCCAGAATGATGACAAGTATTTCATGTTAGTGCAAACAAGGGTAAGAGTCTGGTTTTATGCTTCGGTGTTTCTGGTTCAGATACTGTGCCTCATAATCTTTCTGTCTTAAAGCAGGGCTGGCCTTGTTGGTCAACAAGTCAGGTAAGTTTTTTGTGGAGTGTTTTGCTGTAATTCTAAGAGAAGTTTAGATAAATGAGGAAAAAAAGGCCTGAGCAGCATTTGCCTGCCTGCTTTTCTCTGGCTCGCTAGCTCTCTGTTGCCATAATGGCACTTATTTGTGCAGCTGATGTCTTCAGTGATTTAATGCATTGAAAGTTTGGAGATGTTTCGGAATGGGTTTGTGTCGAGTTCATATTACAATAATTTATTTTTCCTTCTGGTTATTCCCCTTTACTTTTCATACATTAATTCATATTATATTCATATCATCACTTGGGTTTTGAGTCCCATGTAAATTCTCCTGTCGGAGTGGAAGGGTCCTTTGTTTTTAAGAGGTCAGAAAACAGAACCATAATGGGAAAATGAGTTTAGGAACTGCCCTCTTCTTCACCGATCAGTACAAATTGTTCCCAGCTTTTGGAATGCAATTTGCATTTCAAAATGTCTATAATAAATAGGTATAAAGAGGCTAAACAGTTTAAGGGAGCTTTATTTACTCTATTTATGTGTAATCTTGGAGTTGCATACAGTGTTTCTGCAGCTCCTTTCTGAAGTGTGTGCTGAAATTCGCTGTGGTTTACATCTCCAGTGGATATACCCATCTAGAAACACTTAAACTCTGTCAACTCAAAATATTAACAGCAAACTCAGAATGAGTTCTGTGTACTCCCGTTTCCATTTGAACACTTTCAGGGTTGATCAGAGTAAATTGGTTTATGTCTGCACCTTTTTCATTGTGTTTCCCTTGAGCAACAGTACTGTTTCAGATAGAAAAGAACCTGCTTGTTTGTTTCGTTACAGAGGTTAGTATCTGGCTTACTTCATTGTTTTTTTTTCTTGTTTGGGGGGGAGAAAGAGGAACACTTCAAGGGGTTAGATACTCATCCTGTATAGATGGCTCAGATGCCTACTGTGTCAGTTTTCTGGTGTTTGATAAGGCACACAAAGCAGTTGTGGGAGAAAGCATATCACTTGTATCCATGGTAACTTGAAAGATACTTTGGAACTCAAAAGGATAGAATAAGCCAGAGTAATAGGTCTCATTATAAGGGCAAAATACATAAAAGGTTCAGGCATATGCTTTTAATTAGTTGCCAAAAATAGCTAGATTCAGAGATGATGCAATGAAACAATAACTTGTCGTGTTAGAAATGAGCGGCATTTGAAATCTGAAGATACGCTCAAGTCAAAAGCTTTTATGTTACCATCTTTTGGGTATTTGGTCCATGAATATTAATAGATTTGCTGTGGTTTTTTAATCATGCTTAGGACATGAGAGCACACAGTGATAAAAGCTGGTGCAAGTCTCATATGACTCCCAAGTTTCAGAAGTTCCATACGGATGTTAATTCTCATGGCTGTGATGCAGCTTCTTATGAATAGCATGTGCAAAGCATTCTTTTATGTTTTATAAGTGCACTGCTGGTAAAATCAATGTAATGAGTGCTTCTAGGTAGGGATAATAAAAAAAGGAGTGAAAATGCAAATAAGTTTGAGATAAAAGATACTGTATTTTCCAGAATAAGTCACTTTAATTAATGTTGAAATAGGAAGGTAAGCAATGGGCAAAGTGTGAAAATGTAGTATGGAACCTGAATGGATAGACGAGAATTGAATCCTGGAGAGGGAAAATAGAACAGTGTGTGAAGTACAAGGTTTAGAGTATTTGAATAACCATTTTAATAGAAATATTTGAATACAGTGAATGATTTTAAAGTTTTCTATTTGAACAGCAGTGTTTGTAAGGAATCCATCTTGTATTGCAGTGCATTTCTCCACATTATTTCCTCTGTTGCTATAGAAACTAATTCTAGTGCAGCTGTGATCGCTTATCAAAATTCTAATGTTTCAATACCCATTTCTTATTTTGAGTTATTTAAATAGCCTTGTCTTACTTCGTATCAAATGCCACATTTCATCACTGCTGAATTGTTGACTGGTCAAAATGTTAATGCAAAGCGATGGCAAATGCTGCGGGTTTTTTTTCTTTCTGCCATCTAAGCAGACTTGTTGTTAAAGTTTGAATAACAAGCAAATTAAGGCTTTTTCACTTGATAAATTACAAAGATCAATATTTGTTGTCTAACAGCAGCATTTTGTAATGGATATTGCTTCCTCAATCTATTCTTAATTACGCTGAATGTTTCATAAAACTTCAATTGTTCCTGTTACGCACGGCCACGGGGGTGTTTTTGTATGTGTATGTGTGTATTTACGTCTATGTCCGTGTGCATGTGAACTATTGGTTGGATGTTTTTAGCATAAGTCTGTATCTTGGCATGTTCATTCTAGTGAAGTAAAGATGTGAATGAGACTACATTGTCTAAAGCTAGTCAGCCACAAGGTGCACTGCAGTGGAATGTCTCTAGTTTACGAAGTATTCCAAATCTCTTTTGCTGCGTGTATTATGTGTTCCTTTGGGGTTGAGGTTTTTTGTGGTGGTGATGTTTTGGGGGGGTTGCATTGTTTTTAACAATGAAAGTACTATGCTAGTAGGTATATGTGTTTAATGTGGGATGCGCAATGTAACTAGCATATGCAGAGGAGTTGTACTCGCCAGTGAATTGTTAAACTGCTGTGTTATAGAAGGAGCCTTGTGGGTATCTGAGATACCTGTATTTATTCTTCCTTATTATAGTATTGAGCTGAGGTTTTCAGTAGGTATTGTAGAACCAGTGAATATCAGGTTGCAAAGGACCTGCAGAGGTCATCCATCATGATCTCCTGGTTCAGAGAAAGCTGACTTCAAAGTTAGACCAGGTTGCTCAGGTCCCTAAAACCTTCAAGGCTGTTGATTACTCAGCCTTTCTGGGTAACCTCTTCCGTTCCATTTGTTACATTTAAAGTGGTTTTTCCTATTACTTAATCAGTTTCCTTTCTTGCAGCATGCCCTTACATCAATTATGTATCAGTTTTATATATAGCTTAAGAAAGTAGTTTATTAATAAAATGGTGTAAACTCTTAAAGCTAAGATTTGAAAGAAGTAGTATGCAGGTTATGAACTATGTTAAACATGAATCTGCTGAACATGTTTTCAATTGTAATATTAAGATCTAAAAACTTTGCTGACACCAAATTATGACAAAGGATGAGATAGCAATAGGTCTGGAGGCATATCTTGTGTGCTTTCTGATGTGGTAGCAAAGTTCCTGATTTGTTCCAGTAGTACTTTTCAGGTTAATCACTGACTCTAATGAGTGTACACTAATTTCATGTAGAGTGAAATAAATCATTTTCAATTTTGAAATTATCATACAAACATTTTGCAGCTGTAGCTGTCAGACTTTGATTGCTAATTAACTGCTGTGCATCACCTTTAAGACTCTTACTCAACAAGCAGCGTCAAACAGTAATATCAGACTGGGTGTATAAATTCTTGCCAGTATAAGAAAGGTCTGTGGGAAGCAAATTTTGATGGATATGCATGGTTTTCCTCTCTCACAACAGCTAATATGTTTAATATTGTAGGTATAACGCCACGATCATGATTTTGCAGTTAGTATTTTGGGAAGTTGAATGAGTTGAGGCTCTGATTCTTGGTTATTCAGTACTGTCATTTCTTTGGGTGGATGACATGGAAGATCAGTTCCTCTGCTACTGGTGGCTGAGGACTGAAGCATCATTCTGTAGACTTCATGAGCTCTTTATCTGCAGTATGCAGTGTGGCCGCTGTTCTGTTATCCACATAATGGCCTCAAACTGAAACAGGGGAAATTCAGGTTTGATCTAAGGCAGAAGCTCTTCCCTGTGAGGGTGCTGAGGCACTGAGAAGTGGTAAATGCCCCATCCCTGGCAGTGTTCAAGGCCAGGCTGGACAGTCTTGGGCAACCTGGTCTAGGGTGAGGCATCGCTGCCCATGGCAGGAGGTTGGGACTGGAAGATCTTAAGGTCCTGTCCAGCCCTGACTGTTCTGTGATTCTATAAGCTCTTGCATAGCTCTTGTGACTGATGCTATAGCTGAGTGAAAATACCTTCACCAGTCAGACTTGTATTCATCTGGTCCCATCAACATGGAGAAAATGGCCTCTTTTGTGAATTATGTGACAACTATGGGAACGTTAGCAACAGCTACATCATATATTACATATAAGCCTAGTAAAGCAGCTCATCTGTGACAGTGGCTTAATCCATGCCTTCTGTCAGTATTTGTAGCCTGCTTACTGAGTGTGTGAGGGAAAGACACCTTGCTTTCGAAGCATGTCTGTTACCTGTGATTTCACAGTGCCTATTTGGTCTTTCTTTTTCTGGACAGTTGGCCTTAAAAGTGGCACTAGTGCCATTATTGCTAAGCACACGCTAATATTTAAAAGGTTTTGGATGAGTTCTTGAGCATATGTAGACAATTGTCTTCTGTTGGTGCAGTTACTCCTGCAGGCTGAGGCTGTCCTTGATTTTTCTGGGTTCTAGCTGCTTTTTGTTGGGTCAGGTTATGAGAGCTGCTTCAAAAAGAAGAAAACCGGAATTTTCTAGAATCCTTTTTGCAGGAATACTCTAATGTACTGCAGGAAATACGCTCTGGTTTACTAGAGCAAGCTGCTGAGCCAGTGTGGCAGGGAAAGAAGGGGCAAAAGTGCCTGAATAGATAAGAGAAATGGAGGTCCTTTGGAATCGCAGGATCTGGACAAATAATTATCACTGTCTCCCCACTCACAAGGAAAAAAATAGTAATAAATCTAAAATAGAAATGCAAAAATAAGTGTTTGTTCTGAGAAATGTCTTGCCTCTCCTGGGATGTCACTGGCTGTGTTCTGTAGGTTGTGCGGATTTTCACCTACAAATACGGCTATTCCCACCCCTCGGATATCAGCGATGTCTCTTTTTATCTCTTTGCTCTGTTGACATTGGTTTTTTCTCAGCTCTGAACCACTTCTTGGCGTGTCACATGTTGTTTTATTTTTCCCATTCCTTCACCTTTCTTCTGCTGACATTTTTGCTTTGTTATTTTAGCTGTTTGTAATTTCTCCTCCCTGTCTGCAGCTTGTCTGTTCTTTAGTCCTCTCTTTGCTCCTCTTACTTTCTATGCAGATCTACCAAACTTCTCTCCCTTTCTTTCTTTCCTTTGTTCACTTACCCCCAACCTGTCACTTCTTTCTGAATCATTGCATCTACTTTGTCCTTTTGCCTTTTCAGTTTTGTTTTGTTGGGGTTTTTGTGTGCATTTGGTTTTGGGTTTTGGTTTGGGTTTTGTTTTCATGCTTCCCTTTTCTTTTTTTTGCCACCCTAATATTGTATTTTCTGTTTTCTCTTCCTTCTCTTCCACTACAGAGCTGATGATAATGGAAAATTCTGTGGGGTATATCTTAAGAAGCTAGAGTCTTGGAGGTTTCCGTGGTGGTGGTACACAATTTGGGTGAATTTTAGATTAATAATAATTGAAAAGGCTTGAAGTAAACATAGGAAATAAGAATAAACCCCAGAAGCAGCAGCTAGGGTACTAGTCTAAAGGCTTGGGTTTAGTTCCACACTGCTTTGGAAGCTTATTGTGATCATGAGCACTTCTGAGCTGGATTCACAGCAATCTTTACCTCTTATTTAAACCTGTACTTTAGTTCTCCATCTATAAAATGCTGAACACGTTAACTTCTACTATGATAGTAATACTGTTACTCACCATAATATATATTTCACTGACATGAATTAACTGTTACATGATACCGAATTGGGATCATGGTGATATCTTAAGGAGATGGGCAGAAAATTTAACCCATGCCCTACCAAAATGCGCTATGCAGAATCATTGTGCTGCTCTGTGTTAATGACTCACTCCAGCAGAGTATCCCTTGAAACTGTTGTGAAAACAAGGCAAAGGAATCAAAGCAAGCCTTGTGTTCCTATTCTGGAAGCAGTTCTTGATGGAAAATATCTTTTCTGGTTCGTTTTCACCAGTTAGGGTAGTAATTAGCAGCTAAAATACGAGGGAACTTCACATAATGGGTTTGAACAAAATGACAAACTGCAGCTGTTTTTAAGGGATGGTGAAGTTACTGCATTTTAGTTGCAGGAGGAGTTCTCACTAAAAGGAAGTAATCGTATCTTATTTAAAGTAACAATGGGAAAAGGAATAATGGCATTCTAACAGTTAAGCAATGCATTTAAGTGCAGTTTATATTGCTGAATGGAGCTTGTTTATGTCATCAGATGAGTAATTATTGAGATCTCAGAGGGGGTTCCTGTATCACTTAGAAAACTTTGTATTCTTTTCTTTTTCTTTTTGTCAAAAAAGGAAAAGAAATGGGCCTGAAATGAGCTGCAAAATATGAAATGTTGAAGGAAATTATACACATAACACATTCCTCTTACTTTCGAACCATTCTTGCCTTCCTCATTTGAGACCAAATAGAATGAGAGCAGGAACATTACAGGAATGTTAGCTGTGTCTTACAATACTTCACTGGGAATTGATTCTAGACCTCTGTGGGATCTTTTTCACCCTTTCAGCACTTATCCTGCTGCTCAATTCCTGTGCTTAATACTGCGGCTGTACTAGGATTAAACTGACCTGGAATTTGCAACTGTAATTTGAAATGAAAATTGTACTCAAATGAAGCATAGCAATAACAGGGAGGCATTTCCTAAGGCCACATCTACCTGCTGCTGTCCAGAGGTATTGAGGGGATGCTGGTGCGCTCATACTGATGAGAAATGGGGATTCTCCAGGCCTGAGATGGTTTACAGTGGGCAGAGTTTTCAAAGCTTGGAGCTGTGAAGCTCCGAGTTGCTGTTAAGCGCCTGTAAATGCTGGTGAGATAGTCAAATTTGGGTGAATTTTCACAGAGATGATAAAAGGCATTTCCTTGTCACCAAGACACTCTTAAGATTTCAAAGCTGGTTGTCAATCAGCTTCAGCAAGCAGGACTTCAAGTGCATTTCAAGAGAGAAGGGGGAAATAAAAAGGTAGATTCTGTGAATTCATTTAACTTACTGTCTTTCTGAAAGTGGTGTTTTTATAACAATTGTGATAACATGGACAAAATGAACAGTGATCAGAGATGCAAGGGAATACCTGTTCATTTATGTAATTAGCCCCTTGCTGCAAGTGAGACATTGAGGTGCTGGAGCGGGGCCAGAGAAGGTTACCGGAGCTGGTGCAGGGCCTGGAGCACAGTGTGATGGGGAAGGGCTGAGGGACCTGGGGGGTTCAGTGTGCAGAAGAGAAGGCTCAGGGGGGACCTGATGGCTCCCTACAACTGCCTGACAGGAGGATGGAGCCAGGAGGGGGCTGGGCTCTGCTCCCAAGGAAACGGCCTCAAGCTGCACCAGGGCAGGTTTAGATAGAGCTGAGGAACAATTCCTGCCCCAGAGGGTGCTCAGGCATTGGAACAGGCTGCCCAGGGCAGGGCTGCAGTCACCGGCCCTGCAAGTGTTCACACACAGTGGAGACGAGACCCTCAGTGCCATGGGTCAGTGGTGTCCTTGGCAGTGCTGGGCAATGGTTGGACTGGATGAGCTTTAAGGGCTTTTCCAACCCAGTTGATTCCATGGTTCTGTGATTTTGAGAACATGTTTTCACACGGAGGCAAGAACTCTTCCTCCAGCAGTTCAGTGTCAGTTCTTGTCTCTATCAGCCAAGAACAAGCAATGTCGTCAAGTGTCACTACTGTGGTGTCCACCTAGAAGCTCCTCTGCGGTGCTGCAGGCAGGGGCACTGCTAGAGGAGGTTGCTCTGGCTTCTGCCGAAGGATGAGTGCAGCTGTGCTCATACTGCTGTCCATCTCTACAGGAGACTCCTTGAGCCACTCCTGCTTCTCTCCCTCTCCTGCCTCTCCTACCACCCAAGGCCCTACTGTGCCCCCCAGGCATTCCACAGTATATTTCTCAACTTAGAACCATAGAATCCCAGACTGCTTTGGGTTGGAAGGGACCTTAAAGCTCATCCAGTTCCAACCCCTGCCACGGGCAGGGACATCTTCCACTAGAGCAGCTTGCTCC
>WYDI02005722.1:0-11359 GCA_009867235.2 Psittacus erithacus
ACCAAAATCAAAAACACAGCACTGCACCAGCTACTAAGAAGGAGAAAAATGATTGCTACTGCTGAACCCATGACACCCTCATAATTTAACCGTTAGCTGGAGATTCCACTTCAACTCCTGTGCAGCTTAATTATTTGGACACAAATGACCGACATAAGAATGCAATCTGCAAAGAATTGCAAAAATGGTTTCACAGATCATTTAAACAGAGATTTGACAGACAGGAGGATGAGGTATGCAAAAAAGGGCATTATAGCTTCTGCCCAGCTGTGAAGTTTAACCTAGTTGGAACATACAGATTTTCAGAACTGTTACAAAAAGTACTATTTGATCTATTTTAACATCCTATAATAACAATTTCCAAATTGTTTTTTTTAAATTTAGTTCAGTAGGACTAAAGAGCCTCTGAGAACTAAAATTCCATGATTTAAATTATCCATTCTTAATTCTTAAATTCTTAAATTAATCCAATCCATTAATCCATACTTCAATCTTAGCATTTAAAACATTAACAATAAATGAAGTAAAAATCTAATTGCAGAAATTTTAGTTGACTTTATCGAACAGAACCCTCAGATTCTCTTTGCAAAGGCAGCCAGTGAAACAAAGCATCCCATTTTTCTCAGCTATTTTTTTTTTCTTCCTGGAACCACATTAACCCTGCGTTTCTAAACCATCTTTTCTGGGGGCCGAAGCAAACAACAGCAGCGCAACCAAGGCACAGAAAGGCAGTTCAGAACAATTAATCAATGTCACGTAGATAGAAAATGACTGATGTTTTTTCACCACTCTGCTGTCCTGTGAGTTGCCTGGAGGCAGCTGGCACTGGGACTCAGCTGCATCACCTTGCTCTTATCACGCTCAGTTGAATGCAAGTAAACCACACACTGCCACTGCAGTTTGATTAGGACAAAACTGAATCCATTTCAATCCCCTTCCTGCATTTTGATTATCTGTTGGGCAGACCTGAAATTTGCCCCCAAAAAGAGAAAAAGACAAAAGGGTTCAGCAGAAGTGCTGCTCAAGCTTTCCAGCACAGGAAAAAATGCATCTCTGTGTCTGTACTGACCCACTGCAAATACTGCATGGCTGATGACATGCTGTACAGTACACCCTATACAACTGCTCTGAATAAAATAGTTAATTTCGATTCTTTTACCATCAGTAAAACTGTAAGCAACTGCACCTTTCACTGATGTTTGCACAATACGCAGGGGAAGCCTACAGTCTGTGAGCTAAGACACCTCTCATTGCAAGTCCCCTATCACTAAGATGCTGTTTAGGCCAAACTAATCATATTTTTTCAGTCTATAACTTGATTAATCAGGAAGGATTTGACTAAACCCAAAGATTCCATGCAGCCTCCTTGCACACATATCCACAATATCTACTTAAAGCTCAAAATGATCCATGGCAACAAACTTGCAATATGAAGCACTACACTGCCTTTCAATACAACTTGGTGTCTCCTCCCTCTTTGATTATGGAAAGGACTGAAAGAGCTACTGAAGGAGGCCAGCAACCAAGGTCTTTCAAGGTTTCCTTCTTTTCCTGTGGAAGAGCTTTATGAAGCTGAGACAAGTAATAACATGGTACTCAAAGCATTCTTTATTCTGAACCCTGCTGAAATTTAAAAACCTTACAAAAGATCTCACTGGAATTACTCCCAAGGGGCCTGCTAGAAAACTGCAGTGGATTTGGGGCTAAAGACACCTGAACTACTGAACTACTGGTAAGAAATATCTTTACAAATCCCTCAAAATGTATTGTAAGTGGTAGTCATACATGCCTTCAGTTACACATCAGTAAGCTCTGACACCGCTCTTTACAATAAGGTTGTCCTCATTTGAGGCTGACAATTTAAACACTATCTGCTTTTCCACTATAGTTTAGACTAACTGGACTCCCTAACTTTATGCAACACTGAGGTCCAGCATGCAACTGAAAAAAATCCCAAGTCTCAAAAGTGTTACTCTGGAAGAGCTGGCTAGAAAGTAGTTTTCCTATACCATCTACTGAAAAAGAAAAATGAAAGATAGAAATCATCTGTGATGGGATCACGGGCATTTCCCTTAAACTCAATAACTTATCCTTAATCCTCCCATTCATCTTCTTAAACTATAAACACCTGCAGCTGTACACAGACTGCCACCTTCCTATTTGGCCACTTACTGAATCCCCAAGACAATGAAATCCAATGAGCAGTTTCCTTATGGAGCTGTAATCACTGCCTTTTGGTATTATCCATCTGATCTGTGATATCCTTCTTCCACTGGCTGCCCACTTTTATGAATTAGGCATCTCTCTGCCAACTCCCTACTGCTGCATTCACCTTTGAAACTATGTTGGGGTTCTATCTTTTCCTTTCATGCTCTGAGTATTGGCACATTTCAACTCCCCAAGACAAACTCTGAATTAGACTGCTGCAAAGAAGTCTATAGAGCCAGCTGAGTAAGGTAGGAGAGCTACCTAAGATAATGTGCATGCACTGCAAATGACCAAGACTCCCAGCATAGCTCAGGTACCAGAAATAGCTGCCACAGGGAATGGTGAAGGCCAGATACATATTCCTCCATGTATAGCTGCAGCAACTCAGCTCACTCACTTTGCTAATCTTAATTCACTACTTTTTGTAGTAGAGATCCTAAACTGTATAGTCTTGTCCCAACCTTTCTCTCTGCAGTTGTGACAGAATTCTGACAAAACCAGACTGTTGCTGCTGTATGATTCGTATTTCCCTTGCAGTTGCAGAACTTGCAAAGGGGGCACAGAGAATGGCACAAGAAGTTCTCCTGTCAGATACAGAACCTCTTTTATCTTTCAATGCAATAGAACAGGCATGGGAAGAGATTCTCTCAATTTAGTGTCTGAAATACATACTTAGAGATGTTTCTGAAAAGTCAGCAGGATGATTTTAAGCTGCAGATTTCAAAAGATACAGTTTAAAACATGGAAGATTCAGTGTGATCTCAAAATCCAAGTTTTAACAACTATTAGATTTTAAAACCGAGCACCACTTTTGCAGGTTTCATTTGTAAGTAAACAAGTGACAGCATTTTATAGACACCATGTCACAGCTGTAGACAGGCAAAACAGACGCTAAAATCTCAATCTGGAAACAATTACCCAACTGGGATGCACAATATTGAAGTATTTCAGTATACGATCAAAACATTCAGACAGATTAATTGTGCTAGATTGTTATCCTACTTTTAACAATGCTTTCTAGGTAGACAAATTAACATTTTACAGTTTGTAAATTCACAAACAGCTCAATTATGGAGACTGGGGAGTTAAAAGATAATCAACGATTTTACAGGGGCTTAGTCATGTGAGCTCTACTTCAGTTTTGCTGTGCTAGCACCTTTTAGCACCATAGAAAATCAAATCAAGGTTTTATTTCCACTGCAAGGCAGTATCAAGAACACAAAATGCTGACAATATGCTGTTTTACTGCTAATAGAATCTGCTTGCATAAAGATCTGGGTTTTAACTTAATTCATTGTTACTTAAAAGATTCTGTGGGCCCTTTAAAATAATTTTGGAAAGCATTTCATTTATTCAGTAAATGCTTGAGACTACCAAATGAGAATGCTATTCTGTATATAATTTTTCATCTATCTAACTTAGTTGGAATATTTCAACAAACAACAAAAGGAAAATACATGTTTGGACCATTAATAAGAAAAAGATACTGCTTTGGCATCTCAATTTCAATTTTCAAAATAAAGACATTCAAACTATTAAAAGGGCTGCTTAAGTAGTCTCGTACTCTGTAGAAAGTCTACAACACAAGACTCATGTCTGAGAAACAATTTTTCTGGCAATAAAATATCACCTCCCTTCCTTCTCCAGTTTCTTCATTTTTACTTCTTGCTAAGCAGTTAGAGCATATCCAACATGCTGATGCTATTTTGTTCCACTTCAGTGTACACAGCTTCAAGTCTCTCTTCTGTGAGAAGGAAAACCAGTTTTGCAGAATACATGAGTAGAAAGAGACTACCTCCTCCTTCCCCTCTAAAATCTAAACCAAACCAACAGAAATTATCCATTAAAACATTTGTATGTTTTAATGTACAAATATATAAATTTTAACATAGAAAACTGTCTACCTTAGTTGGGTATCAAACTGATATTCAGTGGCAAATTAAGAAGTATTAATCAGGTGAAACTTTCATTCCCTCTCTCCAGATCTTTGGACCTAGATTAAATCTTTCCCATTGCATTCCATAGAATTTGCAAACACTGCACACCCAGCACAGGCTGTGGTGGGAATGGCAAAGGAGGGAGGATAATTTACAAATTCCATCCTTTGGCTTCTAACAGCTTCATTTTATTGTTAGAATAGAGATCAAAACATTCACTCTTTTTTATGGCCGAGAAAATAGATCTATTTTTACAAGAAGTAACCTGGCATCAAGCAGCTGAGAAAATTAGCTAGTTCACACTGCAGAATAAAACCATTTTGACATGCATAAAGGAGCCAGGTTTGGATATCTGTAAGCTCAACCTCTTCTACAGAGCAAATCCGAATATAAATACAATCAGTGCTCTAGCAACACTTCAGGCATATCCCCAAAAACTATAAAGCGCCTGATAGAGACTTTTAAGTCAGCCTTACTATTTCACTAGGAATTAAGAATCCAAGGGAATAATTTTTCTTCACTGGGGAAAAAGCCAGCGCCATGTCTGAAAGATATGTTCAAGATAAGAAAACATTTCAAATGCATTTCATAGCACCAAATTCCTCTTTCACAAACTATTAAAATACTGAAACCAAATGCCACCATGGGGACACCAGTCGGATTACTGCAAGGGCAATGTCAAATTATGCAGATGAATATTTAAGTCACTATTTTTACAAAGAAAAAAAATGGGAAAAATGGAAAACGGCGAAATCTGTACTTATAGTAACATGTCCTGAGGAAAAAAAGATTTTTGGAACCATGAAGGAGAAGGATCAAAGTCTGGGATAATGGCTTTTTAGCGTTCACTTATATTGGGAAACATTGCTAAGTACGTATCAATAAACACCTTCTCCCCTGATGGGTTTGTGTCACCCATGAACAATAAATATCCCACAAAGGATTACAAAGGAAAAGGAAACTACACCAAGAGTTTCTCTCAGAACCTTCTCTAGCACTGGCAAAAACAGGTAGAGAATCCTAGATTAAAGTGGCAATTTTATATAACATAGAGAAACAGAGAGAACGGGTAAAAGCATGCGAACTTTAATAACAAAGAGAAGGAGATAGGCAGAAGAAAAAAGAAACACAGCTGTAACAAGATCTGTTATGGGGATAATGTTAGGAAATATGAGCTAATAAAGAGAAAGGAAGGAAGGGGTTACAGCAAAAGTGATCTTGAAGGTCAACTAGGTTTTGTTCACTGCTTCAAAGCACACAGTTTCTGCAGTTGTCTTCAGAAAGTCACTACACCTAGACTAGAATTCTCAGGACAGGCACACCTTCCAGTCATTTCACACATTTAGCAAATGTCAAATTATCTAGGTAATATTAAATAATGTGCATATTCTAACAAATGTCATCGCACTTATTTCCCTTCACACTCTATGACACTGAAATTTAATGAGTTGCAGCAAGGAGGTCTTAGCCAGCCTTGCCTAGAAAGAGAAGCTGAACAGAACGCAAGCCAAGTACAAGTGCACCAATGCATATGTACCATGTGACAAAACCTAACAGGCAAATAAAATTTACTTAAGGACATAAAGTCAAAGCATGAAGGAGAGAAATTATCTGTCTCATAACACTGACCATAGTGCCTTCAGGAAAGAAGTTTCTGCTAAAAAGTTGTCATGGCTGGTGGCTGGAAGACGCAAATGTAAAAGCAATTTAACTGAGCGCAGATGCTGCTTTCATATTCATAATTAGGTCTGGTAAGAGAGAGAATATTCCACCTACATCAATATTTCTCTATAGCTTCTCTAAGCCTCTTGACCTCACCTTTTTTCCCAACATCCACATAAATTTTTGCACGCTTTCCCCGAATTTGTCCAAGCTATTTATTAACTGTTCAGGCCAGGGCCAGGTATTATCATGAGTTTACTAACCAACCAGCAGAAATGAGCCTCATTTCTGAGGTTCTTCTCCCTTGGTTCTGCCAGTCTGTGAAGGAAAATGGTCATCAAATACAACTAATTCACCATCAAGTAACAGTTCAATGATGGTGAGTAAATTGTTAGTGGTTAAGTGAAAAAGGTACGAAATAATAAAACCATAAAAATGTAACTATTTAATCTCCTTTGATTAAAAAAAAAAAAAAAAAAAGACTGGGAGGGTCTGAAAGAAAGTGCAGTTCTACAGGAACAAGAAGGCAAGACTTGTAATTCGTGACCAGCTTTATGTTCATCCTCTTGCACGACTATCCCGTGACAGTCAAGGACATAATTTTGTCTATAAATAAAGGAATATATGACTACTTGCCAAGAAATGTATTTTCAAGACTTACCAAACAGAACTAACTGAAACCACTAATAAGCATAATTTCAGTCTTCAAAACCTTGCTTGAACAATTTATCATCTGATTTTGGGTTATCCCTGATGACAATTAAAGCTTTTTCACATGTATCAAATTCATGGTGAAACTTATAACACCTACACTTATAACAACAAGTACTTATAAATTTTATCTAAATGTACAGTATATCAAAATAGCATCTTCCATACTTCAATGGATTAAGTTCACGGCTGTTTCAAGTTCACGATCTTTGAAGCTATTTTCAGTTTACAGCAATCCCCCCAGTCCCAGCTACAACATCCACACATCTATTCATGATTCATTTCAAAAATACAGCATAGTTCAGGAAGGCTACAAAAAAACTTGTGCAATCACTTGACAAATACGATACTTAAGAACATCACTTCTGTTAAAATTAAGAGAATGTTAATAGCATTGTTCTGGTCTTAAATTCTAGTGCCTCAGAAATGCTTTGATACAGAAGTTCTCATCAAAATTACAGCATGAAGCTACACAAGACATATGCCCACTTACAATATACCTATGCAGACATTAATATGTATTTTTAACATGAATTTTGCATAGATAGGTGTTTCCCAATGGTCTGCAGACATAGAAAAATTCTTTAGAGCAGCTGAAAGATTTATTTACTTTTTTTTTAACATTTACGTAATTTTTTAAATATTTTAGATTTCAATTTAATAATAACAGCAATGTAACATAACCATTGCTCCACTACAACTGCATTTAAATGTACCTTTTTCTACAAGAACTGGTTTCTCCAGGAGAAAAACTGTTTGTTTCCAGTGTGTTTTGGTACACTGGGGACCAGTTGAAAACAAGACCTGCAATGGAAGAGTTCAAGAGTTTGATTAAGAACAGCATTTTTGATATCATACAACATCAATCAATTACCAAACACGCATGCAAATGAAGTGTTTGCTACAGCAAAACAGACTCCCTGCCAAACACCTTGAGGCAGAATAAAATACAAAACCACCCTCCATCTCCCAAAGACACTTAAAATGCACAACCCCAAATACTCACCTTATTTTGACAGTTCTTCTCAAAAAAGATATCAAAATATCCAGCAATTGCCTATAAAAAGAAGTAAATGCAAATACAATAAAGGCATAGTAGTGACACTTCAGAAAAAGTCTATCAATATATACATTTATTGGGATTTCTACTCCATTTCATGCCTTCACTGAGAGAAACAAGATTAGACTTATGCTAGAAATCCTAAGTCAAAAAAATAAGCAGTCATCGCACATTTGTCATACTTGAGAATATTCAGCCCACTGAAAATGCAGTTTATTACATACCAACTTTTAATGTGAGTTTCCACACTAACCCACACATTAACTGCAACTAAAATTTCACAGAACACAGACTTTCAGATGTGCAAACCCCAAAAAAGCATCAAATTCCATCCTTGTCCCCTACAGCTACCACAGCCATCACTAAATTAACACACAGCACAAGAGATTCTGCATGACATGTTCACTCTTTGCATAGCTAAACACTATTTTCCATAAAAGCTCCCTGTGAACTGAGGCAGAGCATGAACAGGCAGGGAATATTTCTTCTTCCTCTACTAGACACACAGATAAGACAAAAGATTCCCAAATAGTTCATGCTTGCCTTTCCAGCAGTTGGCAGTTTCTAATAGTAACTTTCAATAGGATTCGTTGGAACACTTAATCTGTCCCTCCTGCCATCCCACTCCTAACCTCAAAAAGAGCCTCTCTCTGCAGTGCATAGTTTATTAGCAGAAGAAGAAGAGAAAGAGGCACAAAATGCCTGCACACAAAACAGTGTATCAACACTATTAGTTATGCAGTCTTTTAATACTAGCCTGTTTTTTTGACAGAAAAGCCTTATGAGTCCCAGAAATTCAAAGAATTCAAAGATGAGTTCTTTGATGCTACTAAAACGCCATTACATGCCACAGTTCCACCTCTGAAATCCTGTCCATGCTCACCTTTATTTGCTTTCTACTGTCTCCTATGAAAAACAAGTCAGACCAAGGCAGTTATGCTTTTCTATTATGTCAGCCTTAAGAAATGACTTAGAATAGAGCTTTTGAGTAACTTAAACTACAGTATCTGGGGACTTCATCCCAGTGACAGCAGGAAGGGACTCTCTGCATATCACCTATAGTACGTTCAAACAAGATATGTACCAATTCCATGATGGCAAGCCTGCTGCATGAAAACTAACTGCAAACAACTGATTATAACCTTCCTCTCACAGCATTAGCATTTTTGTACTACTCTAGGAAACTGGTCGTTCTCAAGGGTTACAAAAGACCGTTTCTGGAGCATGGCCTTCATACTCAGAGAGAGAATATGAAAGGAAAACAAAAAGTCAAATATGCTTACAAATCCAGGTAAACTGAATGGCACAAAGCTTTATCATTATGAAATATGTAACCTGAATGACAGCCTAAACCATTCTGGTATTTTTCCTCTCTGGTCTAAACCCAAAACAGATTTCATCAACATGATGGAGAACAGTGTGCTAAAGCACCTGCATTTGCTTTTCAGCTACGGGCACTCTAAAGAAGTCTGGCAAGTTCCAAATTCTGATGTGGGCAAATATTCTTAAAAGTAAGAAGCAAGGAGACACTAAGAGAGCTTCATGACAAATGAGCACCAGATGGTGGAAAAGGTGACTCTTCCATCCCTATCACTCATTGAGTCCTAACACTCCATGCGGAGAAACTCATTGCCAAGCGAATCACAGCCTTGTCTCCAATATGCCTTTTTGGGTAAAGATTGAGAAGGTTTTGACAAAGTTTTATTGACCCATCAGACTACTTTTATCAAGGCACAATCTTTTCTGGGTATTAGTCAGAGATCTACTAAGTCATAAAAATATTTTTCAGTCATCAGGTCGATATTGTTGATATGCTTACAAATAAGACCTAGGATATGACTACTGGAGAAAGGAGAACAAGGTGACAACAACAAAAACACATTAATAATTGAGAGAAAAAAACCTGGCTTCCAGAGAAAGCAAGACAATCAAGCTACATTTCGGGCAGAAAACTAAAAGCTGCACGCAGGCACACCATAGCTAAGGTGGATGCTTTTATCTATATATTTGGTAGAAGAAGTAACTAAAACACACTGAGAAAACATCCTCACATTAACATTTTTATTTAGAGAGGATGAGGTTCAGACTGGAAAGAAACTGCGGTTACAAGGAAAGAAACTGTCCCCTGCTATCTGCTGCCTCTTGTGCTCAGGGAAACAAGATTTGTGCAACTTCTGTAAATGACTAGGATAAATATCAACCTTGTTTCATATATAATCAATGGTCTCCCTAACACAAACAACCTGAAACACTGAACTTTGACTATCGAAATTAAGAGGCAGCAAACAGTAATTATTAAACATCACAAAGATTACCTCATGCAGAGCTTCAGGGGTTACAGATTTCAAGGGAATACAAAGAACAGGAGTTCTATGCTGAACCAGTAAATTCTTTTTCTTACGTTCTGAAATAGATAGATGTCCTTCAGTATTGATACTGAAACAATTATTGAGCCAAAAAAAAAAAAAAAAAAAAAAGCAGACAAAAATTCCAGCAAAATAAATTGCACAAGTCCCAAAGGATAAACTCTTGTGAACAGCTTCAAGCACACCAAAACCAAACCACACACTCTGGTGAGCTATGTCAACAGGCAGCCTCAGTCCTGCATAGCTGAATAGAACTTATATGCTTATAGTTAAATACATCCAGGAGAGAGTTTGAAAGATGTGTCAAAAACTCTTAAGAGCACATACTGCAATTTCAAAATCTAATGATATCTTTACTAATAAATTTTCAAACCAGTTTTGAACTAACCGATAAAAACAAAACACACATGTGGCTTGACCATTCTTCTTTGCAAAACTGGTTTCAACTATGTAATTTGTTTTTAATAAACATTTTAAGGCAACCTGCCATAATTACCAACGCTGCATTTAATATCCAGATAGAAATCTCTTCCCATGTGTTTTACATCTTTGGGAAAACAAAGACTAAGCTGTAAAATTCGTTGACTTATGGCAGCTATTCCACAAGCCAATTACAGCTGAGGAAATCTAGAAAGTGACTGCACAGATCCTGTTGCTTACGTCGTAAAACAAGAAACCAAACCAAAGTTTAAACCCCCTATTAAACAGAAGTACAGTTACTTGCCTAAACCTACGTAATAAACATAAGCTCAAGTGTATCCTAAAGCCTTCCTGTAACTTCAGACTAAATTAACTGCCTTCTTCCTTTCCTCTTCTTGATTTTACATGGAAGATTTCAGTGATATGGTTAAGTGGTGGTCTAGGCAGTCCAGGGCTAATGGTTGGACTTGATGATCTTAAAGGTCTTTTCCAATCTAGTTGATTCTAGACTGCGTATGTTCTTCTGCCAATAACATAACCCTTAAGAAGGCATTCAACCAAATGATACATTATTTTCATAAATGTATTCCATTTTATTTAACAATTCATTCCACCCATTCCAATACATCTGTGTATGAAACCGATGGTTCAATTCAAAGTCTGATGAAAAGAAAAGGCTGGTGGTCTTCAATGCTAAAATACGGGGGGGCATGAAGGATCTCAGTGTAGCTCTCAGACCTTTCTGTAGAAAGCAAGCATGTAAGGAAGGAGCCCAAGCGAAAGGGACGCCTCAAAATAACACTTATTCTAGAAAACCTCAGTCTAAAGATGAGGTAGGTCGATGTCAAAGAGCAACCTTGTTCTCATAGAATAGAATCATAGAATCATAGAATGGTTAGGGTTGGAAATGACCTTAAAATCATCTAGTTCCAACCCCCCTGACATGGGCAGGGACACCTCACACTAAACCATGTCACCCAAGGCTCTGTCCAACC
>WYDI02005728.1:0-12186 GCA_009867235.2 Psittacus erithacus
TAGGCTTAGCCACTTATGTGATGACAGGTGTGCATAAATTAGTGGAATAAGGTATATAAGCTGCATCGACTGGCAATGAAGTGGAACTTGCTTATCACTCATATTGAGTCGTCACTTGATTCCCCGCGTTGTCAGCCCACCTTAGCCTGCAACAGTAGCCTCTGTAAATTAAGCAGTGTCACATGATGTTTCCAGGGACGAGAACTTGCCAGGGCCATACAGCTAAATTAGTAGAATGTTCCTCAACATGCTCGTGCATGTGCACTTAACACCTCCCAGATAAATTCTGGTCATAGGCTGGGATTTGGCATGGGCTGTTGTATCTCCCCACAAGGCTTTTCGGCATGGTACCTTGTGTCGTGGAGGTTAAGAGAACTACAGTGAGAACTACAGTGCAATAATGATGTTGGCACAGGCTGTTCTGTGCCACTTGTTCTCAATGCCAGAAAACAGCCTCTGGCGTAATTTATGTATCAGTATTGCTATGGTGACAGAAATGTTCTAGGCCAATAGTGCTTGCATATTATTTGGAAATACATAAGAGGGATGTGGGAGATCCCGGAAGTCTTTTAGTCTATTTCCAGAAGAAGACTGGTTATCTGTTGAGAAGTACCTGAAGAATGAAGAATGAGGGAGTGCATGGAGAACACTCCTGTCTTAGTATAACTCCATTTTCAGTTTTCACTATATGTGAATATCCATTTTTGTCAGTAATCCAGCTGGCTGATGCTTTTTTTTTCCAAAGGAGAGTTTCTGTTTCCTAGAGAACCCATCTTAAAGAAATTATTTGCTTTCAAGGCTTGATAAAGGATACTTTAAACACATGTTGTGCAAACTTGTAAAGGTGAACTATGTTGTCATTGAATTTTCCAAAATGTATGATGTGTAGTGTTATTACAAAGCTGCTTGAGGCTTTGCATTCGTTAAAAATTGCATGGCAGCCCACAGCTGCTGTGGCCAGCTGCAGAGGTGATGCCTGTCAATGGAAAGCTTTGGCAGGTAAGAGCAACAGTGCTCACAAGGGAAGATATACTTAAAGGAGAGATTTATCTTCTGAACAGGAAAGAGAGAGTGAATAGGTTTGTTCTCGAGCTTTATTTATGTGCCACAGTATCCTGCTTGGCACCTTATTGTTATAATGGATTATTGCTTTAAAGTTGCTTAGAAGCCTCTTAGAAATTCCACTAAGATACGCAGGCATGTGTTGGCCCTGCATTTAGTCTTGTGATGAGTTCGTTATACCATGCCTTTGATAAACATGAGCAGATCAGCAGGACTTCTCTGTAGCAGTTAACCCTTGTCACTGAGACAGAAAATGCCTTCTGGTTACCTATCAGTTGTATTAAAGGGGAGATCCAAAATATGGCCATCTGCTTGTGATTATTTTGAGCAAGGTTGTGGCATTTTTCACTTTTGATATGTGAAAATAAGCAAATCATTTGGAGTACTGTGGGCTGCAGAGCAGAGCGGTGTAGAATCTTCATCCACCCAAAAGCTTTTAGAGGGGTGTATCGAAAGCTCCATCTTCTTTCCATGTATGATTTATTAAGAGTCTGTAGCTGACTTACTGAACAGAGCAGCAAAGCAATACTTTCCAGCTGATAGGTTCCAATATTTATGGCTTAATCTGATCTAAGATAGGGGAGGATAAGCTTGTATCCAGTATATTATTCAGTATCCAGTACATTAAAAACAATGAGTCAGAAAAGCCCTCTCTGAGAAGCAGTGAATAAATTTGTGCTGGTAGTGTTTTTGCAACTGTGATGGGTCTAGAAATAGAAGTGAAGCCATGCTTGTTAGCAGAGATAGTATCTTATACTGGCATAACAGAGGTAGTTTGGGAAAAAATCCAAAATAAAAAAGCAAAAAAAAATGCTTTTAGGCAACAAGATTTTCTGGTTAAAAGCTTGCCTGTTTTTCTAGCTAAATAAACTGCTCCAATGAGTTGTCGTTAGGCAAACTGGTATTCAAAGTATTTTTAATGCCAATAAGCTTATTTTTTCATTTACTGCTATTCTTACAAAAGAAATATTCCTGCCTAAATAAATAAGCGCAGTGCAGCCTTGCTGTAAAGCAGCATGCCTTGCAGTATACCTACAGCTTGATTAGAGGGTGGTGTTCTTGTTACAGGCAATGTCATTCTTTATAGAGCATCCATGTAAAGGTTTGTTCATAAGGATCTGGGCACTCCCCAGAAGCGTGCTGGGCAATCACTGTTTGACTTTAGGTCTGATTTCCTATGTGCTTTTTCAGGGGACAGGCAGCTGAGCTTGGCTTCTGGAGCTGGCTAGACAAGGAATCTGTTTTGCTTGACTATATTCAGGTAGATGCAAAAATAATTTTAGAGGTTTCCACTAGCAGAATGCAGAGGCGAGTCAGAAGCTGCTTGTCTTACAGTTTTTCCTTAATGGATGTGCTTCCCCGCAACTTGAGGACCTAGCTCCCAGTCAGTAATATCTCAGCCCTAATTTGAAAAGACTCTGAAAACTTGCTGCTAGAGCCAAGGACATCAAATGCCTGCCACACCAGACTTACTGCTCAGGCTTGGATGACAACTTGCACTGTGGGTTCAAACTAGACTCTCTGCATGCAGTCTGTGCTGTGCTGTACCTAGGCCTTGAAACTGATGAAGGCAAGCCTCAGGGGAGCTGTCTACTTTGTCATCTCTGGACAGCTGAATTTAAACACTGGCATGGTGCTCTGAGCTCATCATCATGAGTTCATTCCCTCCTCAGGACCCTTGCAATACAGTCAATCTAGTCATGACATAATTGAGAAATGTGGAAGTTTGTATGGAGCAGGTGGTGATGAGAGCAGCATGTTGGATCTTCACGTGCTGTTTATGGCCTTTGTGGATACCATGAAATGAATCTTGTCTGTATTCTTTTAAGACCATAAATAATTTGGGATGGAAGTAGTATTCTTTCCTCAGTCATTTGTCTGTGACTTCACTTTTTTTGGCACAGAAAAGTGTATTGCAACACTTAGCTCTTACTGGTATCAAAATTGAGCTTTCAGAGCCTGATCCAGAATTAGGAAGGACAAAGTACTGCATCAAACCTTGTTGGTTTTCTGTCCAAGCACAGAGTGTATTTACACAAGGTTATTAGTATGCAAAACCCCAAATATTACCTTTTACTTATTTATTTATTTATTATAGAGTTATATTTAATGGAAGAAAGTACTTTATTTAGTAAATACTGCCCAGGTTGCTTTGTGCTCGACTCACCAGCATCATCCATATGATATAGCAATTATATAAGATAAGCTTTATAAACAAATTCAGATTTATATGATGGATTTCCTTGCTTTGTAGACTCCTCTGCTTTGAAGTTTCTTCTGATCAGTCATTAGCTATTTGCATATCTGTACCTACTGAAGAATTCTGGTTTTGTCTTTTAAAGGACATGTCTTTCTGGCTTAAAAGGCAGCCATTTTATTTCTTTAGTTTCACAGTTTTTATGGTACAGTCTGCCATCCCATTTAATATTTATCAGTAGTAATAACTGACTGCCAGGGTATTTTCAACATTAATTCCTTGTGTCTGTGCACTGGATAGTCCTGCATTCAGAATTACTAAGCAGGCCGTGCAGGCAGACACTTTGGCTGTAACTTGTTTGTTCATTTATATACAGAGGAATGGAGATGAATAGCTAATTTTGCTGCAGAGAGTTGTCTGCTCTGAATCCCAAACATTCCATATTTTGTAACTCCAAAGACCTGGTCAAACCAGTGTAGCAGCCTATCACTAGTAGAAGGGATTAATTCTTGCAAACTTCCTTTTCTTTCTCCCCCCTTACAGCTTTCAGTAAAAGAGAATCTGAATCATCATTTAGAGTACTTCCAACATGACTGATCTAAAATGCTCTTAAGGATTACACTGGAAGTGTAGTCTTGTCTGAAGATCCAGAAAGAAAAGAAGATGCAAAGGCAAAGAAGGGCAAGCCCCAGCAGAGGATCTGGATGTGTAGATTTTCCCAACCAGATTGTTTTGGTGTAAGGGATTGATCTGACCCTAACGGTACAAAATGCAAGTTTATGCCCAGCTGTTCAATATGGAAGCTGCACTGCAATTTTACAAGAGCTATGCAAAATGCGAATGAATACCCAGTCTTCTGATTGCCCTTCATTGCAGCTATGAAGAGATCTAAGATGAAGAGACAGGTTTTGTTCTTGAAAAAAGTGCTCATTTTATGTTCATGTTTTATTTCATCTGACAACACGTACGCAGCTTTAGGGTTGGATTAGTAATGGCTTTTCCTCCAAGAATCTAGGCTCTGCTCTCTCCCAAGCAGTGTGGCCATTATAACTGTGAGAAAAGAGAATGCCAGTGGCTGCACACTGGGGTCTGTACACAGTGGCTGTATCTGGGCTTGTGTGTGCAGGAGTAATTAGAATCATGTAAGTTTAGAAGGTACTTTGGTCTCCTTACTGTGAGTTTACAGTGCCTCATCTACGTTTTAGTCCTTTCAGTGTGACCAGAAGTACAGGGAATGAAGGTACAGCAGTGTTTGATATACAGTGAGATAATAACAGTTGCCAAGGCCTCCTGATGTTTTTCTGCTTCCCACAAACACCACTTTTTGTCTTGCCTGGGATGAGTTTCACACGTGTTGCTATAAATCAGGATGCCAGTGAACTCAGAAAGGAATTAAATGTTGATTGATGTTTGCACTAAGCTGCAAGAAAGTATCCTGGTAGGAGAAGAACAAGTTGGGGTTTTGTCATTCTCTGGAAGGAGGCTGGAAGAAGGTTATGGGAGTTTCTGGATTTTTTTCCTTGTGATTTCCCCTGTACTGAGAGTTAGTAATGTCACAGGTAGAGTGTTCCCAGTTGATCAGAAGTTTGTGAATTTCCTCTCAGCCGTAGTGACACTATTCCTGCGCCATACACAATTAGAAGGAACTGAGAGGTTTGTTGATGAGTGGCTGCTTCTCTGATTTCATCTCCATCAACTGTCCTTTCCTTTCCATTACTCCTGTTGCATGGTTTGACTGTGAAAAAGTCACCCTGGATAAAGTGTGCTTATTTTCCTTGTTTTCTTTTTTATTTTAACTTTCTCATCATTCTTCAAAGATTGTATGTGTGGCCTGTGCTTTGGTTGGTGGTTAGGTTTTCATTGTTAGTTTGTTTTTCCCCAGGGTGGTACTAGTGTATTATCTTCTTATGAGGGTGGGATTCTTTCACACCTAGGTATTCTAAATTGTTGTCAGGCATCTACCTGTATTTTAAAGAGAAAAACTTACAGTTTATTTAAAAAGTGGTTTACTTTTTCCTATCATTTTCCCTTAAGAGAACAGAAGAGGAAAAATTTCATTGAAGAAGAATAACAGAAATATTTATTGCAGGATTTTTGTTTTTTAATTAAATCAGAACAAAATCAGGATGTGGAAACACACATTTCCTACAACTGGCAATAGAATAACCTACATACCTCTGCAAAATGTGGGTATAGAAGCTTAAATGAAACTTCTACTAAAACACAGAATTATCTTCTTTCCCTGCTATTTCACCTACAGCAAAACTCTTAATTGTCAGATGTAATATTCCCTGAATTGCTGATCATAGAAACAACTGGTTGGAAAAGACCTTTAAGATCATCAAGTTCAACCATTACCCCAGGACTGCGAAGTTCACCACTAAACCATGCCACTTAGGGCCTCATCTACATGGTTTTTGAACTGTTCTGGGGACTATGACTTCCCTGGACAACCTGTTTCAGTGCCTGACCACCCTTTCAGTGAAGAAGTTTTTCCTACAGGATATGAATCTGATTAGAAATTTTGAATTTTTTTTTCAAATTGAGTTCCTTATGTGTATGGAGATTTTGATACAACAATGAGTAGGTTACCTATCCCTCACTGGAGAAGACTTGTCATTTTCTCTTGCCAGATATTTTAATTAATTTTAGAAATCAGTACATTGAGCTTTGCCTTTTTAGTTCCAGTTGTTTTAAACCAACTGTAAGAATGTGTGACTTCTATTTCAAAACAAAACTGAAAGAGTAATTTTATTTCCAGATATGATAGATGTTTTATCTCCTCACACCAAATGTGAATTATATAGTTTTTGAAGTTAAACAGCTTGTCAGAACTGAGTAAAACATCTCTAATTAATCTTTCTGAGTTCATGATTTCTGGAATAATAACAGTTTGATTTGCATATTTTGTTAAATAAAGATGCTATATGAATAAATGACAATTTATTCCATTTATAGACTTTATGTGATCTGAAAATATAAAGGTTGGTTGTCTGAGTAACTAAAGATGTGAAGCAGTGAAGCTTCCTACTTATGTTGACCTCTTATTCTATTAAAAATCAGTCTACTAGATGTTCTTTCACCTTGTAGGCTATCACATGACCAAGTGCATAATTTCTGGAGATGTCAGATATATATGTGTGTGTATATGTACGTTGCCAGCTTTGTGGTGTAAAACATACCAAAGCTGAAGGAGGCAGTGACCACCATGAAGTCAACGTGGTTTGGTGGAAAGGTTTGGCCAGTGGTCACTGCTGGCAGAGCTGGTGGGGCAGGAGGCTTGGTAAGTCCCCACACATACCCCAAGTTTTAGGGCACAGAGTGGTCTGAAAGCATCGTGACCTCAGGCTGGTCACTCTGAAAATAAGGCATGGAGACAGAATTTTTACAAGTGAATGTATGGTGAGACAAGGCAGAATGGCTTTAAACTGACAGAGGGAAGATTTAGATTAGACATTAGGAAAAAATTCTTCACTATAAAGGTGTTGAGGCACTGGCACAGGTTGCCCAGAGAAGCTGTGGCTGCCCCATCCATGGCAGTGTTCAAGGCCAAGTTTGATGGGGCTTTCAACGACCTGGTCTGGTGGGAGATGTCCCTGCCTGTGGTGGTGGCAGGGTGAAACTGGATGACCTTTAAGGTTCCTTCCACCCCAAACCATTGTATGATTCTGTGTCATGGACTGGAGTCAGCTTTGCCCTGGAGCTGCTGGTCATACAGATGCTTTAATGTAAGGGTCCGTCAGAGACTGCAGGCTCAGAGCAGTTCTTCTGGTAACGCATGATTTAAACAGCAGCTTGGAAATACCAAAAGCCTGATTCCCGTTTCAGCCAAAGCGCGTTAGGCTGCTCTGACATCAGTTTATATGCTCTGTAAATGAAAATACAGGGCTCTGCTCCCCATGGAGCACCAGGCTCAGACCTAAGTCACCAGGTTTGGCTCAGCTTTTCATTCCTTTGTGGAACTGCAGACGTTTAAAACCAAAGTTCATTATGTTTTGTGTGACACTAAAATGAGGCCACAATTTGCAAAGAGTTGAGGGTATAACTGATATAATTGTGCAAAAGTTTCCCTCTTTTTTTTTTTTTCTTTTCGTGTGCTATGCCATGCAGTTTAAATTCTGCCCTATGTCTTAAGGGCCACTATGTTCAGTGATGTCATATGAAAATTAAAGTGCTTTGGGCCAGGAAGTATAAAAATGCTACCATAGAACAGCCCTCTTAATTGAGACGTAATAAACTGGAGACTACTTCACTAGAACTTTTCCTAAAATATTGATTTATCTTGATGATAGGTACTGCAGCTTAATGGTAGCATAGTACTGACCTGAATTTGGCTACTGCTATGTAGTCAGATCATGTCACGAATGATGTTTAAACAAGTGTGCATTTCAGATTTCTGTTATTTTCTGTTTCTTAGGTTTGTTGTTTACTGGTTTGTTTTGGGGGTTTTTTTGGGGCGGGAGGTGGGTTGCAAAAAAACGCCTTGCTGAATATAGTACAGCTACCAAATCACACTTCTTCATTTTAACCCTAACTCCAGAGCAGCCGGAGCCTGAAAGTAACCGACACAAGTGAAACCAATTTACATTTGCTGCTTGTGTCTCCAAATCCATCCTTGTTCTTAAGAAGATAAGAAAGAAGTGAGCATATTTCAGAACATTAGAACTTTCTTTAAGTTTAGTTTGTTCTGTGAATATGACCAGCATATGTACACAAAAATGACAGTTTCTATCTTGTACTACAGTAGGCTGAAAATATGTGTAGTATCCGTGACAAGTGTAATTGTACTTGGTTTTCTGAAAGTCTGAGTCTCTAAAGTCTTTGTTTCAGCACTGTATTTAATGTTAGCAATGCACCAGTGTTGTTTATCACCAAAAAAAAAAATCAATATTCCAAAATAATTTTGGTACTTTTTCAGTTCTGAAACTTTGACAGCCCTTAATTGTATTTTTCATGAGAACAATCTTTGCGGGGTTTATCAGCTTGTAGATTTCAGAAGACAGTGATATGTTTGTGGCCTAGGCAAAAAGCAAACTATCTGTGGAATTGCTCTGAACTCCAGAGTGAGGATCATTTAGTTTGGGATTAGCTGAAAGTGGTAAATCTGGTAGAAGTTAAGGATAAATAACAGAAGTTAATGACAAATTCTCCCTGATATACAGGAGGGGGAGCACTTCTAGACCACTGGAGTTGTTGCAGGTGTCAGTAGCACTGGCTATGGTTGCGTTCTGTCCGTATGTAAGAACAACTCTGTTTTGGTGCCCTCGATAAAGATGAAAGGGAACAATGAGTTCTAAAGACCTTGCAGAATTGCACATTCTTTTAATAAATGTTTCTAAGATGTTGATCAAAGTTCAGAGGTGAAGCTTGTAGAACTTTAATCATCTGTCAGTAGAATTAAGTTAGAATTTCTGACATTAAGCATATTTATGCCACTTAACTGTCTCACACTCTTTGTTAGGGGTTTATTACATGTATAAAGACTGCTTTTTTCATAAGATTATGCCAATTTTTTATGCGATGATAATTAAACTTGAGTTTTATGTGCTCTTTTTAAAATGCAAAAATGCTGTACTAGAATCTTCATATTTCTGCCTCATCAAAATTAAATGTCTATTTAGGAACCTTATAAAGCTCTACTCTGTATTATTTACAATAGGAAAAAGATAAAATCATGGAGCAATATATTTTGCATATATTGCAGAAGACATTTAATTCCTTCATTCATTTGTTACATTTTTCTCAAAATCGTACATCTGTCTTAAAAATTAAATAGATATTTGTGATAGGTGAAGAATGGTAGAAGAGAAACATGCAGTATAAAAAGAGAAAAATGTCTCCAAATACCTTCTTTCTCTGCTTTTATCATTTTGCACTGCTGATGAGGCACTGTTCTGTAACTGTCACTGTGTAGACAAGAGTTACACAGCTCACTCTACCTACTCATTCCTCATTTTATTTCAGAAGTTGTGAAGGTTTGTTCTTTGTGAGAAAAGAGCACCGTCCCAGTGTCTTAAATTTCACAGGAACTTCACCTAAAATTATCATCTATTATTCATCTAAAGTGAACAAAAAGTTTGGCTATGTTGGCAGCTTACATACTAAATATTATGGACCTCTTGGTGTTGGTCCACAGGAGGACCAAGAAAATGATAAGGGGGCTGGAGCACCTCTCCTATGAAGACAGGCCGAGAGAGCTGGGGTTGTTCAGCCTGGAGAAGAGAAGGCTCTGAGGGCACCTTAGAGGAACCTTCCGGTATCTAAAGGGGCCTACAAGAAATCTGGAAATGGATTTTTTACAAGGATATGTAGTGATAGGGCAAGGGGAAATGGCTTTAAACTGACAGAGGGAAGGTTTAGATTAGACATTAGGAAAAAATTCTTCACTGTAAGGGTGTTGAGGCACTGGCACAAGTTGCCCAGAAAACCCTCCCCATCACTGGAAATGTTCAAGGCCAATTTTGATGGGTCTTTTTGCAACCTTATCGAGTGTAAGGTGTCTCTGCCTGTGGGAGGGGGGTTGCAACTAGGTGATCTTTAAGGTCCCTTCCAAGCCAAACCATCCTGTTATTCTGTGATTCTATTATTTATATTAAAATGTACCAGGAGTCTTGTAAATATTTGATAAATTAGTATTATTACTAAAGTTGTGTTAGGCATTGGCTGATTATTAACTGGCTCAATAAATTCCTGTTTTGCATGTAGGATTTTATGGTCAGTGTTTGTTATTCTGTTGAACTGACTCAGCCACTGCCTGGCACAAAGCATTCCAGCTTCACCTGGATATACACCCTTCTCCTTTTTGAGTTGCTAACATAGCATTTTCTTTCACTTTCTTACACTTTGAAATCAGTATTTCACTAAAATCCATGACCTTCATTCCATGGTATGTGTTCTAGAACATTTAGTTTGCCTGCCTTATTTAGAACTTCTATTCTCTGTTTACAGTGAATTGGGCCTTTCTTGCGATGAACGAGGAAATTTTTTGTGTTGATCAGCCTGGCTACAGCTTCCATTATAATTTCCTTCTATTTTTGGGGGGGTTTTTTGGTGATTTTTTGTTTGTTTGTTCATTTTGTTTTTTGTTTTGGGGGGTTTTGTTTTTGTTTTAAGGGAAAGCAAAAGCAATGCATGCAAGCAAACAAAACAAGGAATTCATTCCCGGTTTCCCATGGTCAGGCAGGTGTACAACAATCTCCAGTAAAGCAGGGCTCCATCATGCATAATGGTGATTTGGGAAGCCAAACACCATCTCTCTGAACATCCTCCTTTCCTTCTTCTTATATACTGAGTATGACATCATATGATGTGGGATATCTCTTGGGTCAGTTGTGTTGGGGTCAGGTGTTCTGGCTGTGTCCCATCCCAACTCCTCATACACCGTCAGCCTACTTGCTGATGGGGCGGTGTGAGGAGCAGAAAAGGCCTTGGCTCTGTGTAAGCACTGCTCAGCATTAGCTAAAAACATCTCTGAATTATCAATGCTGTTTTCAGCCCAAATCCAAAACATAACCCCATACTCGCTACTATGAAGGAAATTAACTCTATCCCAGCCCAAACCAGCACAATAGGTAAATAGAAATTACCCACAGGCTTTAGCAAAAGCTTCTTGGATATAATGAAGCTGAAACATGCTCAGCAAAATGCTTTATTTTTAAGGTATATAAAATGCCCTATGGTTGCTAGACGTGCTGTCACTTAGAAAGGTTATCAGCTTCCTTTGAAATGAAAAAGTAGGCCCAGAAAAATCATTCAGCCATCTTGTGCTGAAGTATAGCAAATAATCTATCAGGAAAAATAAATTTAAAAAATTATCAAACATACCTGATTTTTTTTTCCTCCTTTCTATAGGCCAAGTTTAATTTTCCCATGACAGCTCTATCTGGCAGCCTCGCTTCCCATCAGTGCAATCTGTCATTCTAGATTATTTCAATTAAGTTCTCTCTCTTGTTTTGCATTTGCTGAGGAGTCATAATGGCACAATCCCAAATCAGCAGTCAAGAAAAATAACCCTCTCTATTTGTACGTTGTTAGAAGAAAGGGGAAATAAAGAGATGGTTTCTCTTTTTCCTGTCTGTCCTGGAGGCCTTCTCCAAAGGAGTTACAGAATTAGAAGATTTACTTTGAAGACTGTCTGTAAAGACATAGTTACAGAACATGAAGGCTTGAGTTTGGGTCTTTTATGAGTTAATATGAAAATATTTTAAATTCATTCTGTCACCTTTGTTGCTTGTAGATCCTTTTCGCTTTACAAAAATTCACTTCTATCTTGTAGCTGGAGAATGAAAAGCCTTTCCTTGCACTCATTGCTTCAGTGCAGAAATTGGACTTTATAAAAGCACAGCAACTTTATAAGATTCATTGTGTGTGAGTCTCCAGGGAAGAGATCCATGCTGAACATGGGAAACTGGGCTTATTGTACTGACATAGACATTGTTTCTCCATGTGCCCCTGAGCTCAAAGAAACTCACATTTCTAATGGCATTGCCATGTTGCCCTTTGCTGAAGTCAGCTCTCCAGCCTGTTCCAAGTGCAGAGGGCCACCACAGTGATATTGTAGTTTATATCCCTGAACCTTTAAATATGTGATTGTACACAAACTAAGCAGCTGCACTGTGGAGTACCCACTCTGTATCTCCTAACCTATATGTTGCTACTTTCACGTAATTGCTACTTCCAGCTGATGTTTAGTTTCCACCTGAGTAAGGCTGTGTTTTGCTGAAGAGGCAGTAAATGGGGTACCACCAGAAAGGCTGGCTTTGGTTCAGGAGCCCTTCAGTGTAAACTGTGAAAAGGAAGGAAATGAGTAGATGTCGTGGTTTAAGGCCTGCCACGCAGCCCACTCATTGCCCCCCCCCCACCTCCTCCCTCAGCTCCCGGAGGGATGGGGAAGAGAATCGAAAGAATACAACTCCCACAGGTTGAGA
>WYDI02005729.1:0-16180 GCA_009867235.2 Psittacus erithacus
AGGCTGAAAGTCAAAACCACAGCACTGCACCAGCTACTAAGAAGGAGAAAGATGACTGCTACTGCTGAACCCAGGACAAGAATGTATTTAAGTTTCACACAATTTATAAGATTTTGAAGTGAGCTCTTTTGGTTTTCACCCGTATATTCCTTTCCCTACAAAGCATTGTTTATGGTTACTCCTTTTTTAATTTGTAGAAGTAGCATCTTTTACACAGAGTCTTTATGTCCTTTCTGCAGAGAAAAGTATTATGTTGTTGTACTTCCAATTTTAATGGTATAACTTAATTTATTTTGATGGTATTTACACGGACTTGCATCAGTGTAACTAAAAGGATAGTCTCATGAAAACTGTTCCTTTTTGGTCCCGAACAACTACAGAAGACTGTCATATAAAGCTTGTATGTCATTTCCCTCTTCATAATAAATTCATGCTGGCTCATTTCCACGGCAACTTCCAAGTCAACAGTGACCAATCCTGTATTTTTATTGTCTTCTCTCAGCTTTTTCAATAAATGTTTGAGACTTGACAAACGTGTTTCAAGATATAAAGGTCTTACCTCAAAGTTCCATTGATATGAAACTCCTGCTCTGATATTTATGTGCATGAAAGATTGTTTCAACACAGCTGATGTAGTTCCATGTCTCTTCACTGAACTAAGTTCTTCTTCACACTTCAAAGAGTTCTTAAGTAACTTCTTAATTCCATTCTTCTTTTTCCCTAAGATTTGTTTAAGTAGCCTCAATGTCTTTTGCCATTTTGAAGGCTGCTAAGTTCTTCTTAGATATAAATTCTTTACAAATCTTTGTAGTTTTTCTAAGAGTGGAGCTACAGGAATATGTTATTGCTGTGAAAATCTGGATTGAATGTTTTATCTGTTTGCAGTGTCAGGATTCTACCCTCAAATGTCACAGTAATTTACAGAGAACTATATATTCCTGTTTTAGAGTTTCCTTTTTCAAGCTCAACATGGCTTTAATGACATAACCAATGGACAATCTTCAAAATTGTATAAAATTTGTTTTATTCCAACATTGCTCTTCATTCTTTTCAAGATGTATAAGAACAATCAAGTCAATTCTATATAGTGCATAAACACTCTGACACACATATATATCAGCTAGTTTTAGATGCCTGCAATGTAGACATCTGTATCTAAAACAGTCATGTTTAACTCTTTTTATATTTTTTCAAAGAAATAGGCATTTTTAGAACACAGATATTCCGACTCATTTAAATGTTTACATTGGAAGGCAAAGGGGTTTACTGTGCTCTGTAAGAGGCTGTCTCTGTTACCCAGAAAGTGGTCTGACAGACTTGGTTCTCTTCCTGCAAAGTGAGACCAATAAATCATTTGTTCAAATTCACCAAAAATCGTGGCAAGACAAAAGCATTATTACTTAGCTTGAGTCAAACAAATCAGGCAAGGGACCCAGTAATTTGTAGTCCTGTCTGGTTTACATCTTACTTTAAAAAAAGAAAGCCTTTGAAACGACTTGGCATGAACAGAAGTAGTCATGCTACCTTCCTTTTTCCTGCTTACTCATTTATTATGGTACGCTTGAAAAGATTCTTTAAGGAGAACAAATGAATTGGGCTTACTTGTGAGTTATGGGCAATAATGAGGGGAAGATAACAGGAAGCTGCTGAGAAAAGGGAAATGAACCTTGATTAGATGTTCTTGTGTGGCTCAGTTGCAAACAATAAGTCCCTTGCGAGATTAGTGGCACGGCAGCTGTATTTTGGTGAGATGACATCAAGGCTCTCACTTCTGCAAGTCACTGACTCATCATAACAGCTTCCTTGCTAAGCTTCTGCCGAAGAATCAGACTGTGGGAGGCTACTGGTAGAGCATTTATAACTCATTTGGAAAAGGTCCAGCCACATACCTTTTCATTACATTACTGGATAAAGTATCTCTTATTTCCTTGGTGTCAAAGCATAGGGAGACTTGCTACCTCAGACTTCATTTTTGTGGGAGTGATGTAAAAAACCAGCTACCTATGACTGACCACTTGTTTGGTTTGTTGGGGTTTTTCTCTCTCCAAATGAGAAAGAAAGATGAAAATGTATATTATCATCAGAGTAAAGACCTACATGTAATAGCATAAGAGCAGTGGGTCTAACAGGATTGATGTGATTGTACAGCTATGCTGTTGAAATAGTCCAAGAAATATTTGACTAATCCAAATTGAGAGAGGTGATGAGAAAAGATAACTGGTGTTGGTGAAAAAACAGGAACAAAAATTTTAAAAAGAAAATTGGGTATGAAAGTATATTACTTTCTTCTTCTCTTAAAAAATAAAACAAAGTAGACTACTCCTATCATCTGCACCACAATGTCCTCCCACTATGTAGACTGCTTCATGGATATTGAGAGTGCACTTTCAGCTCATACTCAGCATACTTTCTAATGTACAACCCCAGGTCCTTTTTAGCAAGGCTGCTGCTCAGCCAGTTAGTGTTCTTTCTCTTCCTATATCATACACCCTTGTTTTCTTGATGCTTATGATATCATAGCAGCTTCCAAAATACATTTCTTCCCCATAATCTCAGTCATCTGTCTTTATCCTTAGTTATGTCTTTGTACTCTTTCCTCCTTAATCTCATTTTTATCTTCCTAAAATAAAAATGAATGGCAGAATGACGTCAGTAGAATGACCTCAGCTATAGTAATTATTTTGATCAGTTCTCTGTCTGTACTTTGCTACTGGTATCATAAAGGATTCTTCTTCTATTCATATTAAATATGATTAATTTAACCTCAGTGAACTAAATGATGTAAATACCAGAGGTGATGCAATTTTGATCAGGATTTCTCATTTGTTGCTTCATCAAAGTAAAAGAAAATTGCCTGCAGGTAAAATATTTTGTTTTCCTCCTTCTCTTGCCTTGCATTGCTTATTATACTGAATGTCTCCATTCAACTAAGGGAAATATTTTTAATGTCCCCACATGCTTTTTTTAAACTTTCCTTGGATTAAAAACAAATTCCCTTACACTTAATGAACAAGATTCCAACTCTTCTATTTTTCCATTTGTAAGACTTCAAAAATATTTCGGCTTTCAGTAGCATGAAAGAATAGCAGAAGTACTCTACGCCTGTTTTCTCTAAAGTTAATATAAATGAGGTGATGCCTTATTAGCAGAAATTATCTCCTGCTGGTAGTTTACTTTTTTTCAGTTAAACAAGAGCTGCACCCTATAATAACAACTGAACAATTTATTATCATAAGTTAAGTAAGCTTAGACTAGCCGTAAACTGTATGGACATGAGGCTGTGGGGGGTTAGCACTGTTTTCACTACTTTGCAGTAGCAACATGGATGCTGAAACCAACCTCTCAGTTACAGACAAATGCAAAAGGGTCATATACTACAAGAAGTCTACAGAATAGCTGTTCCACAGGATCCTACTTAATACTAGTTGCAGAATACTTCCAACAGCCTGTAACATCCTGAAGATCTGAAGTATGAAATATAAATCCATGAGCTTAGTATTCTTCACAGAATAGATGAGACTGAAATGAGGTCTGAAGTTTGCCAAAGCAGAGAGTTTGTGATCTGACACGATGATTCCTCAGAGACAGCTATGCCTCACAAAAGAGAAGAAACCAAAAATATCTAGGAGTCTTTGCAATTATGAATATTCCATCTTGATCCTGTGATAAACACAGGCATGATTCGTGTCAAAGGAGAATATGGTGTGATACATATGATCATTGTACCCTGTGTGGATCTGACACAATTTGTGACCATTATAATCTGTATGATAACTGTGAGGAATGTTAGAATTGAATTGCGAATATGTAAGAGTAGAACATAGACAAGTGTGTTAGTGTGTTTCCGTAGCTGCCGCTTCCCCCCCCATAGCCGCCGCTTCTCCGAAAACCCCGCCTAGCACCGATGTAGTGACGTAGCTGCCGCTTCACCCCCCAGCGCCGCTTCTGCCATTTCCCTGCGTAGCAGCTGCTTCCCCAAAAACCCCGCCTAGTGCCACCGTGGCACAGCCCAGAGCGGATGTAGCTGCCACCTCCCCGCCAGAAGATGACACCACGAGATTTTCAGAAGATCCGCGAGACTGTCAAAGGACCAATGGGAGAACTTGGTGACTCGGATGGCCGAATGGAAGAAAAGCAGGAAGACAACGTGGCGAAAGGAGATTGGTCCAGATGCGGATACAAAAGGTGGGGCTTTTGAAAAATTTGGTGTGCGTTGTGGCGGAGCTAGGGGAGGCTCTGCGCGCGCACCCAGCGCTGTTTTGCTTATTGCTTCTCAGCCAAATTAAAATTGCATTTTTTTAAAAATTGGATTCCAGTTGTTTGTTTATAATAATCCCAAATTCAATTTTACAGCTCAGCTGGTCCTCAGGACAAATTGACTAGGCACCTGAAGGATTTTTGTGCTTCTAGGATGATGAGGGTACTTTATTGCCTTCATATCTATCTTATTTCCAGCTACAGTTTACAGTATTTCAGAGAATGATAAAAAAACCCCTCGACAGTTCACCTTACATCTTGGGGAGAAGGAATACTTTCTGCGCTCTTTTCTATCTAAGAGCTAAATTCTAATTACTGGTAACTTACTATATTCATATTGATTTTCAGAGACAAAGTATCATAAATGTGGTCCCCCTATGCAAAATGTGGTGTTTTGTGCTTTCTTCACAGAATGTAAGAATCTTCATTTTTTTCCTAAGTGTATGCAGACTTGTTATCTGTAGTGTATCATTGGGAAGCATAAGAACATTATTTGGAGTTCTAAAGGTTTTAATTGCTTTTCACACTAAGAGATGTGTATTACACTAATACACTGAAAAGGATTATTAAATACTGCAGAAAAACCAGTTTATTTCTTATATGGGGAGGGGAGACATTCTTTAGATAAGAGTAAAAAAAATCAAATCTGATACAAGTAGTTCTTGACTAAGAAAAGAGTACCCATCAATATAAACAGGACAATAATGAACATTGTGAAAAATCTTACACTTTCCACATATGACTACATATGAGATTGGAGGTTGGGTTTCCAAATTCAGTTCTTTATATGTCTCAACCCCTTCACTAAGTGATTATTTTTCGTTTATCCCACAGTTTGCTTGCTTGGTTTTCTGTAGGCTGTTAATAGGTTTTGGGTTTTTTTTCCAAAGACACAGTTAATAACACATAATTTTTAGTTGCATTAGTAATGCTTTACTCATGACTGTATTGATTTTTTTGCATAATGAAAACATTCTGAAGCAAATAAAATCACGAGTGATTTCATAATTTTGATTTATTGTGTATCTTATAAATGTCTTTAAAAAAGAAAAAAATAGGTTCTAGCATATTGCTAGATGTGATTTGTAAAACAGAAATATAGTTAATAAATTGAGTTTTGTAACTACTGAATTTTAAATGCCCTCTGACTCTACTCAAATAGGAATTATCTGAAAAAAAGCCAAACTTCAGAATTGTATGTCAGACACCATCATCAGAGACTGCCTTTTTTTTTTGTCCTTAAGTGAATTTATTCACTTTATTAATTCCTTAGGTGATATACAAAACCTCATAAATAGATTCTTGTATTTTTATTAGTTCCAAAATCATAAATGGACCTGCTAAGGTGACACCATCATGTGTCCATTCTTGCAGCCTGTATTGGGTGCAGACTACTGGGTGCTGATCATAGGGGGGCTGTGGAAATAAGTTGTGGCAGCCTCATGCCAGAAACAGCTGGTTTCAGTCAGCTGCAGAACACAGCTGAGCCCATCAGCCAAGACTACGGCACATCTAAGCTAACATATTTAAGAAAGGGCAAAACATAGGTTTAAAGAGTAGTCTTGCAGATGAGGTTTTCCAGGCGCGGGAGCAGAGATTCCCCTGAATCCAGTGGAGAAGACCATGATGAATCAGGTTGTCTTCCTGCAGTCTATGGAGGACCATGGCAAAGCAAATACCCACACGGCAGCCTGTGAAGGACTCTACAACACAGAATGTGGAAATGCACTGAAAGAAGCTGCAGCCTGTGGAAAGCCCATACTGGATCAGCTTGTGAAGGACTGTACCCTGTGGGAAGTCCCCATGCTGGATCATGGGTAAGGCATGAGGAGGAAGGGGTGGCAGAGATGAAATGTTATGGAGTGACCACAACCTCCATTTCCCTGTTTCTCCAGTGTTATGTAGGGAAGGGAGATAGAAGAGCTGAGAATGAAGGAATGAAGCCATGTCTGGGGAAAAGGTGTGTGAGCAGGGCAATAAATTTAAATTATTAATGTAATTAATTATCTTGAACTTAATGAATATAAACTTGGCACTGCAAGTCAAGTCTGTTTTGCCCAGATGATAATTAATGACCAATCCTTCTGTCTTTATCTCCACCATGAGCTTTTTATCTGAGCTATTCATCTCCTATCCTGCAAGGAGTAAAAAAAGAAAAAGAATGACAGATTGGATCTTAAATACCCTTCACAGCAGCCTGCAGCTCAGAACTTTTACTGTCAATGGCCACCATTGTTCATAAAAGATGCATGTTAGCAATTATTTTAACCTGTAGTATATTGCTTCCTTATCCTGTTACCAGGAAAACACTATTATTTCTTTGCTTTAACGTCATGTTTCAGATTTTACTCATGAATATGCATCTTTACTTGAGGGCCACCAGCATATCTTATGATAAATTGTAACTGTTAAACTGCTCTCTGAAAGGAGACAATAGTTTTAGCCCACTGTTAAAAGAGATTTGCTGTTTGTCAATGGTTAACATTGCATTTAGCACCGTAAGTCAAGGATGCTTCTTCTGATGTCTTTTTCTATGTCTTTCTGAATATTTAGATTTGTTAAGTTTTATTCTATCAGCAATAATTGTTGTTGGGTTTGCTTTGCTTTTGTTGGTTTGTTTTTTTTTTTATTTGGTTGGGGTTTTTTGCTAAACCTACAAAAATTATTTCAGAACCTGAAAATGAGTAGTTCACACTGTTGAAAAATGAGCATCTTAGAACAAAAAGGTGATTCCACTTAGAATAAAATTCATAAGGGAAAAATCATTGTGAGCACCAGTGTTTAAACTTACCGTGCCTTTACAGACAATTTGATCACGGTGGTTACTTGGCATTATGTGGGAGGTTTTTAACACTCAGAGGAAATTGGCCAAGGAAAGGAAAAATATAGGGAACCATTCAAGTGTATTCTTTTAAGAAAGGCTAAACCCTCCAATTGCAGGATAAAGGTGTAAAAAAAGGATATGTCTGCTGGAAGCAGCAAGTGGAAACAGATGTTGTTATGAAATAAATGTTTTTGCAAAGAAATAAACTTTTTTTTTAAACACTGTGAATGATCTATGGGAATCTGTAGATACACACTTCTACAGTATCTTATGGTTGTTCATAGCCGATGAAAAAGATTCAGGCATTCCTTCTGTATAATTAGTTTCATACTAAGTAAAAATAAAACCAGGTCGGATAACTACACCCTGAGCATGAAATACTACCTACACTGTAGACACTCCAAAAGCTTCAACTTTGAGTGTTCAACTAACTGAAGAAAGCCTAATATGACTATGAAACCATTGTATAAGTTTGTTTTTAAGTGTGGAATATTTCAAAGAAAATGTATTGATTTCAAACAAATATTTTCTGTGTTTTGTTCTGTAACATTGAGCTTTTGGGGTTTGTTTTTGTTTTTCAGTAAAAAAAAAATCTGTAACTAACAGCTAATTTAGAGCAGGTTTTTAAAAGTGAAGATCTAATCTTCCATTGAGACAGCTGTTTTTGTTTTTTCTGTATTGTGAGTTGATCGTGGTAGGCAGTTAAGTCCACGCTCAGTTGCTCACTCACACAGCAGTAGGACTGGGGAGAGAATTGGAAGGGCAATAGTGGAAAAAAACCCTCTTGGGTTGAGATAAAGACAGTTTAAAAGATAAAGCAAAAAAAGTAATTCACTCCCTACATCCCATTGGCAGTCAGCTGTTTAACTATTTCAGATTTCATTTAACAGATTCATAAATCTGAATTCACTTTTGTGATGAAATACATATTCTTAAAAATGTAATGCAGAATGCAATCCAAATTACATCCCAAAAGGCATACAGGTATTGTGTTGTTTCTGATACATTTTAGGTAGTTTAGATACATTTTAAGTGTTTAGCTACACGAGGTGAGAAATCATGAGAATTTGCAGTGTATGGGTAATGGCTGTGCTTCGGTATAAGCCAGTTTTCATGCTGGCCTGAAATACTGTGAGTTAAGCACTCCACTAAATGGAAATTCAGAAATTTATGAACTTTGTTATTGCAGAGGTAATTGTATGCATTTTAGAGGCCTTTAAGGTTAAACCTTCCAAGGAACAGGAAATTTCAAGGTACAAGTTTTGAACTAAGGAACCCCTTTCAAATTTAGGCACCCAAATCATATAGTGAGAGCCTGAGCTATATCTTACATAGTAGAAGCACTACACCAGTAAATGAAACCGCATTAACTTAGTCCAAATTATTTTAAAAATAATTAATTAGTGAATCAGTGGTTGTAAAGCGTTCTTATGTTTCTGCAAAACATAAGCATTGTGTATTTGTGCCCCTGCCCACAGCAGGGGGGGTGGAACTAGGTGATCTAATTATTCTATGGTTCTATCTTTAAGGTCTTTTCCAACCCAAACCAACCTGTGACTCAGATAAATAAATATATATATAATATGGAGAGAAGAAAAAGAGGAAAATACAGTTAACAAGACAACATACAGTTGTTGTCAAGGAAACAACATCATCTTGTTGCTATAGTGATACTATTCAGGACGCATGTTAACATGAATAACGTAAACCATAAGATTTCTTTATAGGCACAATGCCCAATATACTGAATGCCCAATACCCCAAATGCCCAATACCCCTCTTGGGAAGAGACCTGTTAGGTAAAGTGGGTGCTCAAATTAGATTTAAAGGGGAGAAGTATATGTCGTAATAAATAATGCCTGCTTCTTAATGCTACATTGGTGTTAAAGAGTTTTATTCTCCTGACTTTGATGACATCCTCTCCCCTCCCCCAACAAATCTAGTTTAAAGCTGCCTTGACAAACCTGAATTCAGTGCCATAAAAGAGCTCATTATCTAGAACAAGATCTGCTAAATTATGCTACGTAAAGAATATCTTGGCAACACCTCATAAGAAATAGCAGATGTCAGCTGGGTATGGAAAGAGGAATATAAGTATATGAATATAGTTGTGTACTACTGCACAGCAGTTTTAGGCATATTCAGGTTAGGATGGCTATAACATTATTTGTCTTCTAGTTCACGTTCTTTGATTAAGGAACCTAAATTTTATTCAGCATCCAGCCTTTGTAGACAGATTCTTTAGCCTCAAGCAACTTATTGCTTGTTTTCTAATAATTTATCTGCAAAATCTTTGACTGATTTAGCATCTTTGTGATTGACTAAAATCAAACTAGTAAATTTAATACCTTTAAGCTTTATAAAATGTATTCTGAATCCTATGTTTAAGCTGGATTTTAGTTTTGTGGACTTTTCAGGAATTGCAAGCTAGGATATTTAAGCCAGACATAAAAATTAACATTTTAATAATTTTTCTGTAAGTAGAAAAAACATTTCCACAACTGCACAAGGTTAACATTAAAAATTACAGACTAAAGGGATTCACTGTTATAGGTACAAAACAAATGCATAGATTTTCTTGAAGTAAAATAAGAAGAGAGAAAATGATAACTTATAGATATCTTCATAGTCTGGCCATAGAGACACAGGCGTGTAGGAAGTTTCAGAAGGATCATTTTGAAAACTGAAGCAAAACTATTGCTGCCATGTCTTTTCTGAAATTTATAAGTTTTTCAAGATTTCAGTGTTTCAAGAAATTGAGGTGATTTTATATACACCTACAGATGACATACACACACACACAATTCAGAAAAAGTGTATACAATTGTCATGAATAGCATCTGTAGAATGCACAGCTTTTAAGGCTTTAAGTAGAGCAAGGTTTTCATGTCACTAATATAGCTACAGTGACCACAGGAAATTCAGAGTAATCATTTGGCCTTATTTCTATTTAAACCATGTAACCTGGTATATAGGATTTTCTTTACCCTTTTCTGTTACAGAACATGTGGAAAGAATTCTCACAATTTGAAACTATGAATCTACCACTCAAGAGTAGCCAGAAAAAGTGAGACAATTCAATTTCTGTTTTAATACCTTTACTGGCAAGATAAGACATGAATGGTGCTAACAGTAATGTATAAAAAACCTATTACTTAAATCTACAGCAGTCTCAGTGATAATGAGGTCCTCTAGATGGGTCTCCTAAGGGCTTTTCCTATCTGACTTCACAATGGTTAACATAATGAAGTTGAAGTACTTATTAAAAGAATACCCACCTCAGATTTTTTGTCAAGTAGTCCTATTTTATGGCCTTGTCTAATCTAATTGATATTAGGCTTTTTTTTTTTTTTTTTTTTTTTTTTTTAATCTAAAACAAGGTGTCAGAAGCTGCAAGGGAAAACAAGAAAAATCTTATATTCAAGTACAGTTTTGGTGTTTTATAACACTGTTGTGATAAAAATTTGTCCCAGAGGAATTCAGAGCAAGCATAGCTTCTCTCAAAATTTAGCTATTTCATTATTAGGTAGCAGAGTATAATGTTATATGACAATGATTCCAAACCCTGCATTCACTACTATAGAGGAATACTATTTAGGATCTTTACCAGCAGGACACTTTAGGAAATCACAAAATAACCTAGTGAAGAGTTTGAGGTTTACAGTTGGAAGGATTGCTGAAAATAATATCTCCTTTTGAAAAAGACATCCCATGAGAATTAACTTTACTGCTTTTTAACCATAAAAACTTACCATCCCTTCACATAGTTTGGCAGTGTTATAGGGTTGTAGCAGTACAGCTACCCCTCATTTCCAGATGGAGTACTGCTGTGAACAGTTGCTACTGCCTGTCCTGAAATATGTATAATGAAAGTTAAAGCAGAGTAGATGACCAGTGTCGTTAAATATATAGTGCTAAATGTGCAATATGCATTATGTTAAATATGATGCATATTAAGTTTCAATAAATGCAATTCTATGTTATCTATACTCTTCTGCCTGTGGAAAGACAAGTGAAAATGAATAGCATTTAACAGTCTATGATGCATGGCAAAAATTACACTTCTGTTTCACGAACAGATTTTATATATTTTCAGTAATCTGTGAGGATTTCATAATTATTTCTAAAAGAAATAGATAAGATACTATCCAGAATGGAAAATACAGTACCATGTGATTTGCTGCTTCTTCAGATGTATGTATTTCAGAAGTGTAGCAAATCACCCAGGTGCTTGGCAAACTAAAGCAACAACTGGTATCTTGAAGTCAAATGAATGCAAGCAGAAGTCCCCCTGGTAGAGGCAGGAGTGGGGATGTTTCTAACCCACTGTGCTGAGTATTATGAGAATTATTACCTGAACCTTTGATAATGGCATGTGTGTGCATACTTTGTTACAGGCACATGGCTTTCAGAAACAAAACACTTCATTTTAAGATCATGAGACCTGTTCTGGATGAACTCAGGAAGAAAGAGAAAAGTTGATGAACATCTTTTGGGCTATCTTTCAGCTATTAGGAAAGCTGTCTCCATGCTAATGAGAAACAGAAAAGAAAAAAAAAAGAAGTTGGTCAAGGACATTCCATAATGTTTCAATTTATAAATCAGCATCTTCACCCTCATGAAGGCAAGAAACTGAGCTGATAAAAATGGAAATGACTTCCGGATTAAGAACTTCAGAAAACTTGAAAATTATCAGAGTTGGAGAGATGACAAATGAGAAACAACTATCTCACTGTCTTTCCTAGAAGACAATGTACTAGAACAAGGGACATTGAATGAAACTGAAAATAGAAAGCTCTAAATAAAAAAAACAACCCACATTAAGCTTTAATTCATTTTGTTTCTTATGCTGTCATTTATGTCTCATAAAATTTAACAGTGGTACCTCTAGCCTGTTTCTCTCCCTCTGTACAGTAAATGTACAAAGAATTCTTCACTGGTCTCAGGACAATAATCTGAAATAATTATACTTGTATCAATCAAACACACTGCATTTACGTAGCTCACTTTTAATAAGAATCTCAATACCACTATCAGATAAATAGAAATGGTTATGTTAAAGCCATGGGGAAAAGGAGATAGAGGAGTTTTGTATCAAACAAATTTTTTAAGCAGCTGGCCATAATTTCCCTTGTCGTTGTACCTTTAAGCACTGAAACAGAAAATGTTTAACAAATATTCATAAATTAATAACAATTAAATTACAGATATAACCCCCCAGATTTCATTCACATAAATTCAGGAGTTTTGATGAGATATTAGTAAGGCAAATATTGCTCAAGGTTCTCATTATACTCAATAAAAAGAGATAGTTCCCCAAATCATCTTGTCATGGTGTATGTTTCCTTTGATTTTAATAACAGCTAAGGGAAGGCTACAAAATACAATTAAGTTTGCAGAACTCACTGGAATGAACTCAGATTTTAGTCTTGATTTTCAAAAAAAGGTTTATTCTTTTTCTGTAAATATGATTATGGACACATTTTCCAGTTGAATGATATAGAGCAAAATATAGTACCTGTTTTTTTTCATTTTTCTCATCATTAGGGCAAAATGTTACACCAGACTTCTAAATATCCCAGATATCCATATATCAAACTGCACAGATAGGGGAAACTGCATTCCAATATGTAATTTACTTCCTAATGAGCAGAATTTTTGCCATCAGCACAGGCAATAATGTAAAAATGTTTCTGTCAAGCATCTTGTGTTATTGTAAGAGTACGAAACCGAGGCTGTTACAAGTAAATCTGATAATAAAACAGAATTTAAATTCTAGTTTACTTTTTGAGCTACTTTAGCACATTACCTACTATTTTGGGGTTTATTTGTTTATAAATGAAAGTTGTGTGAATAAAGTGTCATTTAGAGCTAAGGAAAACTATGAGCTAAGTAAGCCTGTAAGCAACACTAAGGAAAACATAGTCTCTCATTTCAAGCTGTTACAGAAGCCGAGTTCAATAGGCTAAACCAACCCTAAAAGGACTCCATCTTTTTATCCATAATTCATGGAGAATAGTTGTAATTGAAAGTTTTGACAAATATTTAATCATTTAAGATTTTGAATCAGAAATAGAGTAATAACAATGGTTTATATCCACTGTTTGAAGAGCAGTAGGAATATGTATTTATTATTTTCTTGTCTGCTTCCATTTGATTTGTAAATTAGTCCTTTGTTTTTTAAAAAAATAAATAAACAAAATAAAGAGGTTACGTAAATATGCTCTAGTATTGTTTCTGTTAATGGAAGTTTTTTTTCCCCTTAAATTTGCTGAAAATAATGGTTTCATTGTTATTGCCAACAGAGAATTTCATCAGCATGGCAAAAATAACACACATACACAGAAGTTATGCATTAGAGGGGTTTTTTTTCTTCTTTTTTTGTTTTTATTTTTAATGGCTTTGTACCAATGGCAGAGAAATGACAGACTTCTCTTGCATTTCAAAAGTTCAGAGATCTTCAAATGCAGAATCTTGGCAGAAGCACATGCTATGGTAGTTTAAGTCATCTTTTTTGCCATGCTTTTGTCAGAAAGATATTAGGGTTTATTTCGGCTATGCTCCACATGTCTTTTTAGAAGAAGTATGTTATATTACAATAGGAAGTGGGAAATTTTGTAGAATGATCTAAGGATTTATCTGGATTTCATTTCTAATATGCCTCACTCTAAGTCTCCAACAGAGGTCCCTTTTCAGTAGAAGTCAAATATGTCAGCTTTTAAAAGAAAATCTACAAAGGAAATTACATTTAATGAAATAGTTAATGGTTCACTGAAAAACAACTGGTGTCTTTTTACTAGGTATGACTAGGAGTGCAAATAAGAGAGGTAAATTAAATGTAGGTAAAGTTTGCACATAGTGTGAAATATTGCAACTGTCCTTCCATTTGAACTGAGTCCTCCTTTTAACAGCTCATGAGCTTCTACAAAATTCAATCCCGCTGTCCATGTCACCAGCAAAGATGCAGTGCGAGACCCAGCATCAGCCCCTGCAGACCACTGGTCTACACTTGGGCCTTGAGACACTGACCACTGTCTGAGGACTGCTCTCTGAGTGCAACCATACAGCTAGTTCCTTATCCACTGTGTCGTCCACCCATCAAATCCATATGTCTCCTGGTTAGAGACAAGGATGTCATGTGGGACAGTGTCAAATATTTTGCACAAATCTTGGTAGATGACATCAGTCATTCTTGCCTTATCTACCAATGCTATGGCCCCATCATAGGAGGCCACCAAATTTGTCAGGCACAATTTGCCTTTAGCTGGCATCAGTTGGCAACATGGCGCCATATTGGCAATCACCTCCTTTTTTTTTTTTTTTTTTTTTTTCATTAGCATAGTTTCCAGGAGGATTTGCTCCATGAACTTGCTGAGCACTGAGGTGAGACAGACTGGCCTGTAGTTCCCCAGGTCTTCCTCTTTTCCCTTGTAAAAAATGGGGCTTATACTCCCCTTTTCTAGTCAGCAGGGAATTCACCAGACTACCATGACTTCTCATATATGATGGATAATGGCTTGGCATTAGTCCACGAGTTCCTCAGATGCATGTCATCAGGTCTCATGGGCTTGTGCATCTTCAGGTTCCTTAGATGGTCTTGATCCTGGTTTCTTCTACAGCAGGCAGTTCTTCATTCTCCCAGTCCTTGCCCTTGCCATCTGTGACTTTGGCAGTGCAGCCGGAGCACTTGCCAGTGAAGACCAAGGCAGAAAAGTCATTGAGGACCTTGCCCTTCTCCATGTTTTGGGTTACCAGGTATCCCATTTGCTTCTGGAGGGGGCGCACATTTTCTCTTGTCTTCCTTTTATCCCTGATGTACTTAAAGAAGTTTGTGGGTTTTTTTTTGCTCTGTCCTGGTTTTGGCTGGGATAGAGTTAATTTTCTTCCTCTAGCTGGTACATTGCTGTGTTTTGTTTTCAGTCTGATAATAATGCTGACAACAGACCGATGTTTTAGTTGTTGCTATGTAGCACTTACCCTCATCAAGGACTTTTCAGTTCCATGCTCTGCCAGTGAGGAGGGGCACAAGAAGATGGGAGGGAGCAGAGACAGTAGATCTGACCTAAACTAGCCAAAAGGGTATTCCATACCACAGCACACCATGCTGAGTATATAAACTGGGCAGGGTTACCTGGAAGGGACCGATTACTGCTCAAGTCTGGCTTTATCTTTCCTAACCTCATCCCTTGCAGCTTTATTTCTCTATATTCCTCCCAGGCTACCTGTCCTTGCTTCCATGCTCCATAGGCCTCCTTTTCTGTGCTGGGGTTTATCCAGGAGCTCCTTGGTCTTCCACACAGGCCTCCTGGCTTTCCTGTCCAACCTCCTCTTTGTCAAGATGCATCACTTCTGAGCTTGGAGGAGGTGATCCTTGAATCATAAGAGGAATCCCACCAGGTCTCTGTGATGCCAATTAGGTCATAGCCCTTCAGGCAGTTGCATACCTCTAGCTCCTCTTGCTTGTTGCCCATGCTACGTGCATTGGCATCTATGCCATGGTTTTATGACTTCAAGCAGAAGGAATTTCACATATCACTAGTTTTGAGATTCCTTTTCTTTAAGAGCTAAAAATGCTCAGTTATATTTGGATACTGCAGAGCTGGACATCACAACTTCTAAGTCTTCTTCCCTGAAAATCCTTTTTAATTTGGATCACAGTGTCTTGTCTACAAAAAATCTGACCTTTCAGAATTTTTAGGAAGAAGGATTAACATTCTCAAAAAGCTTTTTCTCAGTAGGAACCAGCTGTCACAATGGATCATCTTCAGTTCCTGGAAGTATCTCAATGTTGGTTCCAAGCCTAAAAGCAAGTAGTTCTGAAACTCTTTTGCATTGTGTTGCAAGTTCAAATGGCACAGTCATTTTTTAGGGGAGAATACTTTTTGATAGGTATTTCACTAAATCAGTTTTCTTTTTACACCTGATCATTTTGCCTGCTTTATGAATCACTTTGTTAATTCATTAGTGTCATGGGTTTAGCAGTAGCAGTCATTTTTTTCTCCTTCTTAGTGGGTGGTGCAGTGCTGTGTTTCTAACTTTCAGCCTGAGAGCAGTACTGATAATACCAATGTTTGTAGCTACTGCTTAGAATGTTTACAA
>WYDI02005730.1:0-2500 GCA_009867235.2 Psittacus erithacus
TAAAATAAAATAAAATAAAATAAAATAAAATAAAATAAAATAAAATAGACTAAAACAAAACAAGGGAGACTTCAAGCCGCAATCTGCCTCACATAATTTTATAAATAAAACAGCAAAGGTGATGTTGGGTTGTTTGTTTTCTCCCCTGTCATTAGAGTCCTTCTTGGTAAAAGCAAGGCACGAGTGGGAGAGCCCAGGGCCTCTCCTGCCACTCTGGATGTAGGAGCACCGCAAGTCCCCTGGACCGGGGGTCGGCGATAATGTGATTGTCTTTAGCTGCAAAGATCCATGATTAATGATTTATCAGGAACTTAGTTTCACTTGCTAGGACCCAACAGGCTGCACAAGGCCTTCAGAGATGGCTTTCCTAGGTGTAAAATTGACTTCCCTACCTAGTCTCCTTGGCTCGTTACTATTATCATCTGGGTTTAAATTTCTCTTTTTAAACAGTGTAATCTTTCTTCGGTTGTGCACCCTAGAGTAAAAACCAGGGCATCATTTTCACATCAAAGAACTGTCAGCTCTTTTGTATGAATTGCTGCCCCTTGCACCCTCTCTAAAACACTACCCTTGACACCCGAGTATGAGGAGCGCAGTGGAGATATATCGTTGTAATCACAGCCGTTATAATTGAGTTTCACACTGGAGAGCCGCAACGAGAGGGACCTCCTCGGAGCTGGGCGGTGCGGACCAGCCTGTGGGCCGGCACCAGCCCGAGTGGAACAGAAACACCTGCATCCCCGAAGAGTCCTACGCCCTTGCCCGCTGTGCTCCCACCCGGGAAGGGCGCCCGGCGGGTCCAGGAGCTGTGCGAGACTGCTCCGCGCCAGACCGCGGGAGGAGAGCCCACTCCCACCCGGCCACTGCCGCCTCTTCGGGACTCTCGTCGGCCTTTTTCGCCTCCACCTGCCACTTCCTGGAGCACTGTGCGCAGCCTCAGCCCTCTGCTCTGCTCCAGGCGTGCTCCCAGGGGGGTCCCCTTTGGTGCGAGGAGCACCGGGGCCCCGAGGCCGAGCCGCTGCTCCCCAGTGCAGCCGGGGTCCGTCTCACCGGTCTCTCTGCTCACAGCGAGGCTTTAGAAAGTTTCTGTCTATCATGTGTACCCCTCCCGGATTAGTTTCCTGAGCGCGGAGAGCCCGCTGGACCGCTCCTCGCACCTCCTGCCTGCCTCCCTGCCCCCTCCCTCCGCGTCTGTGCCCGCCTGGCCAGAGGAACAGGGTCAAAACTGTGAAGTCTGTCACCTCCCTGATGATCGTGTTCCCGGGCTAGAGGGGCTAGCGGCGAGCAGGGCATTCACCCGGGCCTTGGCGGTTTCTCTCCAGGTGCTGAGGTGCTCGGTTTGGTCACTGGGATTAGTGGAGGCGGTGAGAAAGGGAGAGCTGGGAAAGGAGCAATCCTGCCGGGGAAAGGAGCGAGGCAGCACGTAAAAGGGAGCTGCAGTTTCCTGTCCTGTCTCCTAAGGAAATCGACACGAATCATTAAATATATATATATACTTTCTTGTCGTGGAAAAGGAGGGTTGTTTCTGGTTTTATAATTTGGTGGGGATTAATTAACACGAAATGGCTTTGCCAGATGACGGAGCAGGAGCGAGAGAACCTCTTCTTAATCACCCTTGAGTTCAGCGTTCAAGGAGGAGGGTCAAAAGCCGTGTCCGTCCCGTGTCCCCCCCTCCCGGGACCCCCCACCGGGCTGGCACCCGCTCCCCAGCAGGACTCCAGCCCACTGCTGGGATACACCGGCACCGGTGACGAGGGAGGGTTAAGGGTAAACCCTGCATTCGCAATGATGTTCCGCCCAGGCCTTGAAGAGGAGAGGGCTCTAAGGTTTTCAGACGGATCCGACACGTCTAAAACGTCCCTGTGTGCTAGGCTTAATGCCTCCAGCGGGCGGGGAGCTGCTCCTTCAAGTCCTCCTGAAACGCTGGGTCGGTCATCCTCCTCCTCCCCCTGATCCTCTTCCATTAGCACGAACCTGTTGAGAGCCATGTGTGTCCCTGATTTCTCCGCAGCTTCTGCTGATGATTTTCTTGCTGATTACTAACTTCAACCCGTTAGAGGTAATGTTGAAAAACTGCGTTATTAGCTAGTCTGAAGGTAATTAGTACTTCCCCCTGCCACTGCGTCTTATTGTACAGCATGTAAAAGCCGAGTGTCAGCCCCGAGCATCTAATATTCCTCCTACAAAGACCACTCATAGATAATGAGTCAAGAGCTCTAAACGGAGCCCAAGTAAAGGACACTATCAGAAGTCTTTCTCTGAGGACAGTAATTAATTGCGTCTTCGGAAAACATGAAGTGCTCCCTCAAAGAGACTTGCTGGCTCTGGTGGAGAGAGCCGGAATTTGCCGGCGAATTCACGGGAGTGTTTCCAGCCGAGTTTTTCCTATTGTTGTTAAAACGCGTACATATCCACACAGCTACATTACCCTCCCCACCCCCCCTCAGCACAGTGCAGCTCCTTCGCCTTTCTTTGGTAAACACTGTTTAAACAAACACCC
>WYDI02005730.1:7500-18268 GCA_009867235.2 Psittacus erithacus
TTTTCCAATTCCACATTCAAAGGAGGTCCATCAGAGAACATGATTGGCAATTTTCGTCATAATCTGCACATTATTAGCATCAAAATTGACATGGCAGTAACACTGGTGGTTTTTGATGTGCCTTTCTTCAAGTTCAAGGAAGTCCCTCCAGTAGCAGTGGTTTGGTATAGCAGGTCTCAGTTACCCAGTGGTGGCTTTTCAGAGGCAAAGACGCGATAGAGATGCGTGAGAAATAAATCCAAAAGCAGTTTTACCGGGAGGAGAGAAAGACGCGAAGAAAAAGAATTAGATTTAGAAAAGTGTCTGGAAAGTAAATGCTTCAGGACAACAGCCTACACCTAGAGAGATTCAAGTATTTCCCAGATAGCGTGGATGATGGTAGTTAGAAAGCGTGAGCTTAAAAAATGCCTCTCCCCATCCTGTCAATCTCACACTTCCCTTCCCGTTACTGGCCCGGCCGCGGCAACCGCATTAGCTACCGCTCGTCGCATGAGATATTGTCCGTTTCTTCGAACTCAAACCGAAATAATAACCAAAAGGGAAAAAAAAAGAACAAGAAACACATTCCCTTCCGCCGGATCCCCCTCCCTGCGCCCGCTGGCCCGGCCGTCCGCAGCCCCGCGGGGCCCTGCTCCGGGCACCGGGCACTGCACGGCAGCGCGCACTGAGGGGCCTCCTCCGCGGGGGCGCAAGATCAGCGGAGAGCCCTCCCCGCCGGTCAGCAATAAAAAAATAGACTGAACTTTCTGGCCGAGCCCGGGGTCGCTCCCACCCGGCCCGCCTCCCCCAACCCTGACCCCTGTACAAAACACCCCTCGCCGCCGGACCCGGTCGCGGTAGTTATCTGGTGAGCGGCGCCTCCTCCCGCTGGTCCGGCGAGGCGACGGCGGCCTTGCTGAGCACGGCTGCCGAGTAGGGCAGGAAGCCGCTCTCGGAGCGCTGCCCCGCCGCCGTGCAGGGGAAGTCGGCGGCGGCTGCGCCTCGTGAGCCTAGCGCCGAGGCCGCCGCCGCTGCCGCTGCCGCCGTCTGGCTGCTGTGGCAGCTGAGGCAGGAGCAGGGCGCCGAGCCCCCCGGCGGCCCCGACCCCGCCGCCGCAGCTGCTGCTGCCGCCGCCGCTGCCGCCGCCGAGGCGGCCGCGCTGCTGTTAAGGCCGGCGGTGGCCGGTGCCTGATAGAGGCCGGGGTGTCGGAAGCTGCAGAGCAGCTCCGGGCGGGAGTAGGGGTGCGAGAGTGCCCGGAAGGTGTCCAGCGGGCGGATGGAGGTGGCGAAGGGCGCGGCGGCTGCCCCCGAGGCAGCGGCAGCAGCTGCTGCGGCGGTGACCCCGACGTGCGGGTAGTAGTGGAGAGGGACGTGGGAATGGAAAGGATAGGGCAAACTGCCTGTGGCCGCGGCGTGGGTCATCATGTAGGTATAGAAGCTGGGGTCGGCCGGGTGAGGCCAAGACATGGCCAGGCGTTGCCTCTTGTCCTTCATCCGCCGGTTCTGGAACCACACCTGCGCGGGGAGACAAGCATAGTCCGGCCTCAGTGCCGTTTCGCTCCGCACCCCACGGCACCAGCTGCCGGGCACCTACCGACACCCAGCACTAAGGCTGCGCGGCCTGCGGCCATATCGCTTGTAGGAGACCTCTCTCCTGCCCGAGCAGTAGCCTGTGACCCTGCCCGAGGGGATTGATGGGCACAGTCAGTCCCCTGGGTCCGGGGGAGCCCTTCGGCCCGAATAAACTTTTCCCCTTCTGTCTCCCCCTCCCCCCACGCAGGGCTATGTCTTTAAGATATTGACGCCCTCATCCCCCTGTGTTTAATAGCTGCCTTTATTTTTCCTCCCCTCTTCTCTTCACAAAATGCGCTAACGCGATAAAAAACGATGAAGAAAATAAATAATAACAGCTTCTTAAAAAGCAAACGAATAGTGTTAGGTGTGGAACAGCAAACGAGCACAGGGGATGAGTGCACCTAAGGGCCCGGCGAGCCCTCAACCCCGGAGCGAAGCCCGCAGCCGGCCCGAGGGATCCGGGGTGCGCGGGTTTCCGAGGGGCTGAGCGGGGCGCGGCGTACCTTGATGGTGGTCTCGGGGAGGTTGAGGGCGGCGGCCAGCTCGCAGCGCCGCGGCCGCGACACGTAGTTCTCCCGGTAAAACTCTTTCTCGAGGCGGGCGATCTGCTCGCGGGTGAAGGCGGTCCGGTACCGCCGCACCTGGTCTGCCCCCGCCGCCGAGCCGCCCAGCGCCCCGCCGCTGTGTAGGCTGGCGATACCGCCGGCGGCGGAGGGGGCGGTGGCGGCGGGGGTGCTGGGCGCCGGGCTGTTCTCCGCGTAGCCTGCGGGGCGAGCGTATGGGGTGAGAGCGGGCAACGGGGCGGCCCCCAAACTCCCGGCCTGGCCGGACCGGGCCCTGCGCTCCCGTCCTTCAGGCCAGCCACCCTCCTTACGAATCACTGCTCCTGATAGAATCGATAAAGATGGACTGGGTAGGGGATGGGGGTATAGTTTGGGGGTTTGTTTGAGAAGGATTTAGTTATTTTCTTTTTGAGTCACTTTATAACCGCGTTGTTCTCAGCAGAAGGGGTAGGGGCTGGTGACTGCAGGGTGGCCGAGCCCTAGGGAAAGCAGGCGAGCTTGCTGGCCAGGGCTGGCGCAGCTCTTCCGGGCTGCGAGGAGCCAGGGCTCTGCGCTGGCCTTTTCTCCTTCGACTGCGGTTCTTATTTTCGTTTGAGACTTAAGAAATAAAAGCAGACATAAAAGCTTTTTTTTTTTTTCTTCCTCCACCGTCAGGTTCAGGACCCTTTCCTTTCCCTTTCCCTAGCACATTTGACAAAAAAGGCATGCACTGTGGCCTGTAGGAAATCCACTGCTCACCTGGCTCCCCCTCCCCAATTACAGCAACAATAACAACCACCGTCTGTCACCATGCCCCGCAAAGCGCGGGGAAGGCGACAAGGCTGTTTTGAACCCCCTGTTACAAGCAAAGGAAAAGTGAACAATACCCAATTACCTGAGGTGGACACAGACGGCACGTCGCATATACACAGAGCAGAACACATACAGACAAATACGAGCACTTTCCTCGCATTCCTTTCTCTCTCTCCCTCTCTCTAATTTAATCTATGTCTGCATATACACACATACACAGCTCGAGAGGCGCGGAGAGCTCCAAAAGAGCGAGGAAAAAATAAGGAGAAAGATTTCCCCAAATGTTGATGGGTGGATATTTATGCCCACATATATTCTGGACATATATCTGTATATAGCAATGGATTTGGGCATGCACACACACACACGCACGCACCCGGGCAGTGTGTCTCGGCTATCGGGATAGCGCAGTAATTGCAATAATATTTTACAGCCTGAAGCTCTGTCTTCGCAGAAGAGAGAGCGCTTGTGCAGAAGCGAGCAACTTTGGCTGTGGTGGTGGGTTTGCTTTGTTTTTTAAAGCCTGCTGGCAAAGTGCGGGGCTTAGATGGAGATGATAAAGGGAGAGTTACCTTTGTTAGTGTTTTCCTTCAGCTGGGAGGAAGTGAGGCTGGCTGGGGAGCGGAGCGCGGAGCAGCCCACCTCCACATCACTGTTCATATCTGCCTCTTGAGCAACTTCTGAATAAAGGTTGATTTTCTTCCTGCTTTCCGACGGCGGGATTTCGGAGGAGACGGTGCTTTCACTGCTGGGATGCTGAAGATTGAATAAAGTGTCTATTTCAAATTTGCCTTTGGCGGAGATGTCCCCTATAGCGCTGTGCAGGGAAGCGGCAGTCAGTCTCGGGCTGAGGCGACCACTGTGCGGAGAATTTTCAAGGGCCTCCAGCACCGCATTTCCAGCTGAGTCTGACAAATTCGAGAGCCTTTTGCCAGCTGTAGGGCTGTGCAGCCCTCTTTCCATCAGGATCATCTCTTTTCTTATTCTTTCCATCATCTCAGCTTTATAAAAAATGTCAAAGTTGCAGGGCTGGTCCTGTACTAATGATGAGCTGCAGCAGGGCTAATTCACATTCAGCTCGGCAAGTGTCTCTAAATATTATTATCTCTTTTTGAGGGAGGTGTAAAAATTGTGGGATGCCAAAGCGAGGGAATGACTGGTCAAAATGACCCATACATCCTTTCTAGCCCGAAATGTCATTCATCAAAAAGTGGTGCTCGTCATTAAGGTACGAATGACGCTGTTCGAATAATCATTTATTGTAACAGGTTTATAAGCAAATAAATACAAGCTCCTGTCAGTGGATAATGAAGGCGGCTTCAGAGCAGACAAATATATCCAGGTGGAAAGAAAGAAAGACAAGAAGTGAGGAGTAAAGCTCTTGTCCTTAGCTTGATCAGATCTTGCTTGAATTGCTCTGGGGTTTGGCCTCTGGGGTGGAATTGACAGTCTGATTAATAAAATGAGCTGTGCAACATTTCCCCCTTCATTTAGGTGCATCATTATGCTCTGATTTTTGTTTTGTTGCCTTTTAGGTCCTAATGATGCAGCTTCTTTCTCATTTGTCCTCGGACAGAACTGCATGCTAAATATTAGATAATGCTTTTCTTTATTATTATTTCTGAGGCGGATTTTAGATCACAACGTGAGGAAATGCTGGAAGAGGACCAGAAGACCGAGAACCTCCTGCTGCTGCTATCTCTTTGCTCTTCCCTCCCATTTCCAGACCACATTAGTACTTTTATTTAGGAATTTACCCTGACACCCCCGCACACCCCCTCACACGCGCGAACCTTATGCCCAGACTTTGTAAAACAGCTGCTGTCGGCGCTCATCGATCCTGAAAATTAAAATATTTGTTATAATCTAATACATTATAATTCGAAAGTATTTTTCTTCGTTGCATCCTTAAATACAATCTCTTCTTTACTCTCTAAAATCCTGCTTATCGATGAAGCTAGCCTACGATTTATTCTCCCCTCTGGAACAACACTGGCTGTTGTACAGTGTGATGGGGGGGAAATAACAGAAGGACACTAAATGCATTCGCGATTTTCAAACACTCCGCTGCCGTGCTATTCCATCCTCCCGGAGGGTTTCTCTCCAGCCCTCGCCTTCCTCCCTCCCCACAGCCAAGAATGTCTACGCATTGAAAGAATTTAAAAATAACAATAGAAATAAGTGATGGGTCTTTAGTGCCCGCAGGCTTCGAGGTAGCAGAGACGCCGCCTCTAGCATCCTCTCTCCAAAGTTACCTGTGGCTCAGCAAGCTCATCCCTCCGCTCTTTCCCGGGTGCCGCTCTGCAGGGGACATGGGCTGCCGCGCTCGGCAGGCGTGACAGTCGGAAAGTCTCCCTTCAGTGATAACTTTGCTAGTAATAATGACGCTGATGGCAACCATTTAAACGAAGATAAATCCTTTGTCGTTAGCATCTCTGGAGTGCTCTCCGATAGCTGCCCAATCTTTATTCTTGCAGTGATTTTTTTTCACCCACATCATCTAGTATTTAGACCTCGAGAAGCTTAGTTTCATCGCCCGGAGAAACACCCCAATGTTTCCTGAGATTAAAGGCGGGTTTGATTTTTTTGCGAGGAGAGCTGTTCCTGCTAATGCTAGTCACATACATCTCCTAAGTTCTTGTGCTCTTGTGCATGATTCATAGGTCGAAAATAGGATACTTGTCAGATTTTTTTTTTAATAATGTGTTAAAGTCTCCCTAAACATTCCACCAAATATTTGGGAAACATTCTAGGCCTTGTTTGCAAAATCCGGCCTTCTATTAATGAGCGGTTTATGTCAGCCCTTTGAAATGTGAATTTAGACTGCAGTGTGGTGCCTTGCTTTTTACAGGCCCAAACCCAGACAAAAGTAAATAACAACTTTTCCTCTCCCGCGGACGATGCGGAGGGGAGCGGAGCTGGGCGCAAGCGAAGGGTAGACCCCCAGGCGACGCCCCGCTCCCCTTCTCTTCCCGGGCGGGACGGGGACTTGCGCTTTGAGCTGCCCTCCCGGAGGGACGGAGGGCAGGGTGTCCCCACTGCTACACCCATCAAGCGTGGCCGAGCGGGTAGCCGGGGGGTTCGTGCGCCGGCCGGGGTCCCTGAGCCAGTTTCCCCACCGCGCCCGCGGGAGGAGGAGCGGAAGCCTGCGGCCAGGTTTATTGCTGTCGTTTGGCGCCCTCGTCTGTTTTCTTAAGGGCTGTAACAGAGCGAGCGTCTTTCCCCCTGCTCTTTTGGAAACCGCAGCCGAGATACCACATCTCGGAGGCACTCGTGTGCTTGTACGCGCACAACCAAGAGCCGGCACAACATTACACTCCAGAAAAGTTACTGCATCACTAAAGTAGGAGGGAACGCTTTTTATGTTACTCGGTGCGGATGGTAAAGACTAAAGGAAAAGCCCCAATGTAAGAAAAATAAGTTACATGCAAGTGTGGCTGTGAATGATCTTTATTAGTGTTATGTTATATTTTGCACCTCTTAATAATACTGATACTTTAGGTTATATACAGTGTATCTTAAAATATAGCTGCACTCATATGCAAGGGAAATAACTTGTTATAAAAGACGTTAATAGTCCACTAAGTAGATGTGAGGTAACAAAACTGCTCCCTGCCATGCAGTTACTCAGTTCACCCCAAACTGTCAGCTCACTAATAAACAAGTCATCTGATATTTATATTCCCAGCAAACTAGATGCATTTACCACGCTGATGTTTACCATGGATTATTTTTTTCTTCCCAAAAACAATAGCAAAGCCTAAAAATCTTTCGATATATGTTTATAGAACTTCAAAACCAACAACTCAGCTTGAAGAACCTCCGGCATTAGAGAGATACTAGTGAGCAATGGGGGAGGGAGCTTCAGAGACCGCCGAAATATGCAAGGTTTTGTCAGACGCTGTTTACTCAGTTGTTCTTGTAAGTTTAAATGGCTGCTTAGGCCTATGGCCAAATGTCTTTGCACTTTTACCTTGGAAGTTATTACTCAAGGCATCAAAGAACATTTCAGCGCTCGTTTATTTAATGTGAGCCTGGAAAAAGAAGTCACACAACCCGGTTGAAATGAAGCTCGTATGAAATCAGCCAAACAACACCACGGCCAGCTTTTCACGACTCAGAGCGTGCTTGGGAAAACGGACACGAATATCTGATTCCTCCTCCCCGGCGGGGCAGGCTGCCAACAGGGGGTCGGGGCGCCGACTGCTGCCCGTGGCAGGGCAAGGTAGCTGCGGACGCTGTCCGCTGAGGGGAGCAGGCGGAGCTGCGGCTTTCGGGGATCGGGGCCGAGGACGGTGGGTACCGGTGGGCGCCGCAGGAGCCCCTGCCCCGGCGGGCCCTGCGGGCCGGGAGGGGAGAGAACGCAGACCCAGCGGCGGCGGCGGCGGCCGGCGCTGCGGCGCCACCTGGCGGCGCTGAGGCGGCACTGCGCGGCGCGGCCGTGGGCTCTGCCCTCCGTGCCCGCCGCAGGCCGCCGGGCAGCGCAGCACCCCGGCTTCCTCTTGTCTCGGTCCCCACCACGCTGCCGCTCAGCCCCGATTCTCCTCTCCGGCTCAGATCTTGGTGCAGGGCCACCCGCGGGGAGTCTGCCTGCTGTTCAGTCCTGGTTCTCTGTGAAATGTCACCTTCCAGCTGTACAGGGCATGAACCCGGCGTGTCCTGAGTCACGCGGGTCCGACAGCGGCGTCCCTCCCCTCGCTTCCCAGGCGGACATCCCCCCTTTGCGGGCTTAATGGTTACATGATGTCTTCTGGGGCTGCCTTTGCACACAAACAGGTTTCAATTTAAGCGATAAAGTCTTACTCCCGTCTCAAAGCTTCCCGGCCGATTCTTCGTCCTAGGTCGCGTCGGCGGCAGGGTTTCGGGGACGAGGTCCCCGCGCGGCCACAGAGGGGAGGTGGGAGTCAAGCAGCGGCCAGCACCGCCAGTGACCTTAGAGCTCAAGTTCAACGCCCGCAGGCTTGCGCCGCCCATCAGCCCTGCTCCTGGGCCAGGGCGCAGAAAGTCCTGAGAAAACTTTCTCCGTCCGGCTCGAAATGGAAATTTTAAAGGCAGAAATAAATAAAGAATTGAGAAACTGTGGCACGAATCTGGAGGGAAAAAGTAGTTTAACATTTTTCCACACGTTGATGTTAAAGCTTTTTATTATCGTAATTCGGGTAGGGGAAAATAAAAGCTTTTCTGTTCTGTTTAGCTATTAAAAGTCCACGCAAGTTATAAGGTAACAACAGAAAGCAGTGTGCACGGGGGAAGGTTTGAGAGAAGTATAAGTCGATTTTTTTTTCTCTTAGTTTACCTTCTCTGTTTGTCCTGGATGAACTTTTTTTCTTCTTTTTTTTGTTTTTTTCTTTTTTTTTTCCTTCTTTTTTTTTTCCCCTTCAGTAAACACTAACAAGAGAAGCAACTTCCTAAAAACACAGCTGAAAAAACTAATGTTTTTTTTCCCGGGAAAGACCAAGCAGAAGACAGACAGCAAATAATAAAAGACTGTTCTAAAATGAGTGTAGTCCTAACTCCGTTAAATCATGGCAAAAGCATTTGAGGAAATGTGATTATTTCAGGGAGGGGGAAACAAAAATAAGCAAAACCCACTTTTTAATTATTATTATTCGGGAGGAGAACGCAGCCAGCGATATGTACTTCGTGCGCGACGCAGATTCCCGTGCAATGTGTCAATAGGTAATGCGGCGCGGCTCCGCTGGAAGGCAAGTAGTGTCTGCAGCTGAGCGGCACGTCGCCCTGCCTGTCGCGGAGCTAACTCTCGGTGAGGGCTGTCCCCCCAGGGCAACGGGGACAGCGGGTGGCTCCGAACCGAGGTTGGGGCTGCAACACGGACCCCTGCACGACCCTCGGGGCCGAGGGTGCAGGACGTGTCCTGTCACTTGTAAAATGGGCGGATGCTCTCAAAGATCCGACCTTGCCTTATGAGCTCATTATTTTTATTCGTGGGCATAATATCCTGCCGTGCAAGTCAGTGCTGTTTTCTACACCCTCCACAAAACGGCTCATTATAGAATTTAAGTTGTTTGTCATAAACCCTCCCAAGACACTGTTTTCTAGAGCACCGGGGGGCTCTCATTGGATGGAGTTGCACCGTGGTTTGTTTTGATGTTTCAGAGCTCAAAGCTCTGAAACCCTGAGCTTTTGGTGCTCATTTCTTTCGGTGGCTTTATTTAAAATGTCGTGACGAGAAAGAAAATTTCATTGCATTTATGGCAATAGGAAACACAACGGGAGGTGGAAATTCAAATGGAAAGACGTCTGGAGAAATAGTCTCTCATTTCTCAGGACTTCGTGCGTTAGCAACATTTTCACTAGGAAGCTGCATACAGGGAAATAAAAGGATGAGAAACTTGTGCCTCAACAAAGAGTCCTTCTAATTATTTTTGGTTTCATGTTCTGAGAGTAAATACTAACGCGACTTATAACCAAGTGAAACACGTAATCACGCCTGCCTCACTTTTAGCTGATTATGAAAGATTAATAGCAATTAAGTGTTTAGAACTCTAGAACGTATTTGCCATCCGGTTGCTGATGTGCACCCTTTGTCATTACACCCAGCTTCCAGAAACTGCCGACGACTACCAGACTGCTAGTACCCTCCGCGCCCGCGGCAGCCCAGCAGTCCAGGGGCAGGCCCACTGCCTGCCCTGAGAAGGCACCCACAGCCGACAGAACTTGTCAGCACTGAGTTTCACCTCTACTACAGTTGCCTCTCTTCTCTTCTGCGCCTGAGCCTCCGTAGGGACAGCAAACACGGCCCTAGCTCTATGCTTTTCAGAGGGCGCGAAGTTTCCCTGCCTTTCCCAGCGGAGCTGCCGCAAATTGTTGCCCTCCCCGCACCAGACAGGGCTAAATGTCTGTAATACACAACTGCGGATCGACAGGAGCAGGCCCAGAGGGGCAGGGGCAGGGGCTGGGGAAGGGACTCGTCTTCCGTGCTTTCCCCATTTCGAGCTCTTCGCTCTCCTGCAACTTCCATCTTGACACAGCGGGAGGATCGAGAGAGACGACAGAAGGATTTGCCACAGTATTGGGTAGTCACCACCAGAACAGCCGTCAGCATAAGCAAACGCTGCGTTTTAACTAGCCTGCCTTACCACCACACGGACTGACACTGCTAGGGTATAAAAGCCACATCTAATGAACGCCAGGTTTAGCATCTTGTGCTGCACACAGCCCTGGTGCCTTTTCCTGGCTGGCAGCAATATCGGGGCGGGGGGGCAAAATCAGGGATCTCCCATGGACAGAGAGCTCAGTGAACACTGGGGACCCCTTTTCCCCTATAACAAAGCCCTTCGACTCCATACATGACCGAGAAGGAGGGAGTTGAGGAGGACGGGATACAAAGACAGTGCTGGGGTTTTCTTCACCCTGCCGCCGACACACCAATGAGCTGGGGAAGGTCTCCCCGAGGATCAGGTCAGATCCCTGCCCGCGGCTTCGACCAGAGCCCCTGACCGCGGCTTCAAAAGGGCCAGCGGAGGTTCTTGGTTTTTCGCTGGCCCTTTTGAAGCTGCAGGCAGTAGGAAGGGGAGTATGAAAGCAGCGGGGGCAAGGCTGGCCCGGAGGAGCATCTCCGCCGCCCGCCCGCCCAACCTCTCCCCAGCTCCGGGCCCGCGGCGGGGCGGGAGCTCGGCGGCGAGGCAGGGGGGGGAAGGGAGGGGGGGGCGCCGCCGGTGCGGACCGGGGGGCTGCGAGGCGAAAGGGGCAGTACGGGAGCGGGAGGGTCACATGTTTCGACGGCAGCCTATGAGCAGCCCCCCGGGCTCCGGGAAACCAAACTGGGGACAGCCGCGCCCCCCCCCCACCCCCCCCTCCCCCCCCCCCGGGTGAGTTTGCAAGGTCTCCCCGCCCAC
>WYDI02005732.1:0-48941 GCA_009867235.2 Psittacus erithacus
GGTATTATCAGTACTGTTCTCAGGCTGAAAGTCAGAAACACAGCGCTGCACCAGCCACTAAGGAGGAGAAAAAATGACTGCTACTGCTGAACCCAGGACAGGTTTACATAAGCGGTCTCATGCAGTGGGAATAAAATCTGCATTAATTCACATTTCCAGGTGGAACTTTGTGGTTTCACATTATTGAACAGGATATTTAACCATAATCTGATTTGAGTTGTGCATTTAATCTAAACTGTTGCAGATCAGCGACAGCATAATATAAAATTAATTTTTCTCAGTTAGAAATGTTTATTCTGATAACCCAAATCTTTATTCAGTAGTTGATTTTTTAAACTAAATTATTCATATGATTAATAAAACTGAGCATCTCCCTGAAATTAAAGAGTTAATTTCAATTTTTTCTTGTATGTGTGTATTTTCATTCATAATATTTAAGTGAAAAAGGGGACACCAAAAAGAAGAAATAAAGCACCTAATCTTTAAGGAAAACCAGATTGTACATACACAGCAACAATTATTGTTGTGTTTGTTTATACTTTAATAATTTCCTTAATGAGTTACTTTCATAAAATATAATCTTGCTAAAAGGCTGCTGTTCTACATAAGACTTTTTCTACCATGAAGAAGTATAGCACCTTTCATATCACACAAGACTGCTCTTTTCCAAGAGCATCTCATACTTTCTATTTCTGAAATTTGATGGAAGTAATTTATCTTATTTAAAAAAAAGAAAACAGAAAATTTAATAAAATGTGGCTTATGAACACATATTTATTCAATCTAAACATCATATTTACCTAATTTTTCTTTTTTTGCAGGTAATATTCATGAATTTTGAGCAATATTTATTTTTCAAATAATACGCTTCAGCTCAAATCACTAATCAAAGTGATTGAAAAAAATAGGTGGCACATTTCTAACGCATTAGAAAATGAACCTTTTTCTATTTAAATAGCCTCTGTTGAAGCACCTCTGAATGACTTTATAATCTGTATTTTGCCTTTTTATATTCAAATAGAGGATAAGCATTATGATCCTTACTTTCATGTATACTTAAGAGTATATTTAAGGAAAATTGCAGCTAAAATGTGAAGAAAAGTATCACCATAAAGCAGACTCTTTTTCTTTTTTCTTTTTTATTTAAAAGTAGTTGGCTATGGCTTAACAAAATATTCTTGGCTGTTCATGCTGGATGCTGCAATTCAGACAGCTTCAGCTACGACGTACATATGAAAATACTATGAGAATCTTTATTTCTTCGAAATAGCTGTTGTAAAGCTCATAGTTTTTCGATGATAGCAAAAAAACCAGCATACGTATTATCATAAGCAGACTGCTGCAAAATACCTAATGAGCCTGGTCCAATTAAAGATGAGTGGACCCCTTTAATCAGTTCAGACTACTATAGTGAAGTTCCATGCAATTCTGTATTTATGTATATATTCTGAAAGCACAGATCTGTTCCATTCTTCTCCTTTGTACATTCAATGAAATAAGTATCAGTCACGAAATAAGTTTTTTAAAAATGCAATTAACTGATTGCATTGCTTGGCAATTAGGCTTCACAAATCAATAAATCTGGTAAGAGGGCATGCCATTTAATATTTCTGCATTGTATTATTAACTTCAAGTGAGTTGCTCATACTTTGTGAAAGCACATTTATAATATGGTCAGCACTTTTAGTAGCACTGCTACCTTTCATTTATCCAAAATCAGAATTATTCTAACGTGTATTGAAGAAAGCCTAAGGGATTATAGTGACAAAGACCTTTTTTCTTACAGATGGTGTCAAACAAAATACTTTGGTAAGGTTGCAGACGCAGAGATAACACTCATAGTTGTTGTAACAGTTTACTAAGAAAGATGAATTATTTATCCCAATTCATCTGAGTTACTGGGCTGATGTATCACCCTGTTACAGTATACTCTGCAGGTTTGCTTGGCCCTTTATGACAGCATAAGATGTTACGCTTACCACAGATAAAATGTTAGTGATGATTCTTGTCATACATAGAAAATTATTCTTTAGCAAAAAAAAAGTATATTAGCAACCTGAATTAAATTTAAATAATAATTTTCCAAATTAAGCAGTAGAAAATTTTATATCCTCTTTTAAGAGGCTCTCCTGGGCTGCATATGCCCTGATTCACATTCTCTTGCTGCCTTTTAAGTCGGCCTTAATGTAATTCAACTGAATTAGGCATTCTTAGACCTTTATAGAAGAGTTGAGTAGAGGATATATGTGCTTCAGCACTTGTTCCTGCATTATAAGAGATATTAGGTGTCTACCTATTCCTTTTTTGCAACTAAGATGCTTCTGAGAATGTGAAGAACAAAATTATTTAATGTGATAAGCAGAGGCCAAGAACAGGCAGTCTGAATGAATGAGAAGCAGGCACATAAGGTTTGCTTAAGTTCCAATTACGGCAGTGTGAGAGTAGCTCCAAGGTCCAAAGACTTAAGGTTATAAAAGATTAGAAGACATGAGCCTTAAAGGGTCTGAAATCGAAATACTACAGGTTTTTTTATTTGTTTTTTTCATCTTTTTTTGGGGGGGCGGGGTGAGGGTGTGGGTTTCCTACTTGAACGCATAAAACCGAAATACCAGCAGGATGTGTCTTGGTTATGAGTGCTTGCAAAAATGCCAGCATCAACCTCAGGATTTGTACTAGTTAGCAATAGAAGGTTTTTATGCTTTAAAGTCTCCACAGAACTTTCAGTATAAGTATAGAAATTGTTCCTTCTCCTGGCATTCTAGTTAAAGAGATGGCTTCTCATTAACCACATTACTTAACCAATTTTTCTCTTTCATTTTCCCATGTAGAGGGGAGGTAGCAATTTTAAAACATTAGAGTATACAAAGGAAAATTAATTAGTGCTGCTATGTGGAAGTAATATATGTTACTTGTTACTGTATTTTTTTCTGTCTGTAATAAACAAGAAAACAGAAGATTCTCAATTGGAAGTCATTGCAGTACTGCATTGTTATTTGTACAACTTTGCATTGATACAGCTTTATTCATGTGTCAGTTGAATTCCTAATTTTCATTCATAGGATCAGATGTATGTGAGGCGCTAAATGGAAGACTATATCTGAAGATAGCTCAACATAATCATTTATTCCTATACTCTACTTCAATACTATGCTCCTGATAACTCCAGAAGATTTGCTCTGCTTCTGAGAGTGATAGGCCTCTTCAGGGAAGGTGGTCATAACTGGTAGGACATTACCTACTAGGTCTCTTTGTTAGCCCATTTCCAACGATTTTTGAGGTAGAACTATTGAACCCTCAACATTTGTTTGAAGTTACCTTTTTTATTATTAAGTGTAATTTTCCCACCTCAAAACATGGTATTTTGGATACGTTATTCTTTTTCTTTATTCCTTTTTTTGTTCTGTTCTAACCATTTTAACACACAGAATTTATGAATAAACAAACAAACAAACAAAAACCAACCCAACACTGTAGGCAAATTGTTTTTATAACCATATTGTAGGTAAACGTGGGTTGTCAGAAGCTTATGTATGCATGTATTTTCTCAGATCTTTGTATCTCACAGGCATTTCATGGGACCATTGCTTCTATGCATACATACACTGATTTGCTATTTTCCTTTATTTTCATCAATATTTTTTTATGTATGAGACTCAGTTTGCTGGTAAGTAGATACATGATTTAACAAAGAGTTTTAAGATGCAACAGTATCCAAATAGATTTTGAAATTTGAGATTTTTACGGAGTGCTGTGTTTCATATTTTGCCATATGCTAACTTGCTCACTAGGAGATAATGCAAAATGTTTCTTATATAGAGTTATAATCTGCTTCTACTGATACTGCTTTGGTTTTTTTAATAGACTCACAATCCAACACACTTTCTCAGAGTGTTTAAAATCATTGTAACTGCAAGTGATTTTGTACTTAAAGAGAATGATATGGCTGATGATGGACAGCTAGTCATATTTCTCTTGAGAATAAAATATCTCTGCATCGATGAAGTCTCATACTTTTGTATTTTTCTTGTAAGTTATTGTTCAACTGTTCCATGTAACCAAATTTAGTCTTCAATTTGTTCATTTGCTTAGCAAAAGTCTCCCAACTCACCCTTCATCAATACAATATTGCATTGTTGCCTTTGATTACAATTCTGACTTTTTCTAAATTAAAAATATCACCTAATTTAATTCCCCTAAAGTATATGATTTTTGAGATAATAGATCCATGTTAGGGAGCATGTTTACCATTTTGTTTGCTGAAATGTGTTCATCTCCATTTAAGAAAAGAATAGGTCAAGACCTCTTATGTAATGAATATTCAGAAAAAGGGTTTACTCTCTTTTCACATTAGAATATTCTTTCAGTTAAAATTATATTTGAATTTCCCTCATTTTTCTACTCCTTCTACACTTTGTATTAGGTCTTGCGTAGGCTATAACTGGAGGCTTCTAGCTGAAGAAGGAAGAAAACTTTCCTATCTGTTGTTATATATTTTTTAATAAAATTGTTTGAATGTAATTGCATCTATATTAAAAAATAAGTGAATTAGAAAAGCAAAATTAGAAGGTAAGAACGAGCTGTGCAAAAGATTTCAAGCATTTTCCCTGAGGAATGTCCATTTCTCGAGCTCCAACGAGTAGGATAGTAGAAGTCTTTTTCTTTGGTTTAATGTAGAATCAAAGAAAAGTTGACAGTAGCCTGAATGGAAATTTAAACAGCCTTCTTCAGGTGCAGCAAATACCCAGTTAGTACATGAATCTCAGGCAATGCTGTCAGAAACAGGAAAAAGCAACAGTATTCAGTTCTTAAAGGTTGATTACTGGGTTAATATGTTTTCTTATCAGCAAAAAAACCTAGTGGCTCCAGGAACTTAAACAGAAAAAAGCCCATAAAATATGCAAAGAAGTTAATTATGATCCAACAGAGAATAGTCAGTACATAAGCACAAGCACAGTACATATTCTCCAATCTTCTAAGTAAGAACATGTCCTGAAACTCAGATTAGCACATAATGTTTCCATAAGAGCTGGTGACTACTGTCACGATTAGTTTTGTAACAATCTAATCTTCCAGTATGGTCATGATCATGAATAACTGACAGAAACTGTCATAATGATGATAAATATTAAATTTTGTTGTAGCTTCAAAACCCTGCATAAGTGTTAATACTAATTTTTCCAGTATGTTAGTATTATTCCCATTTGTGTGTGTGTGAAATGGAGATGTCACAGTTTTTTTGTCTGTTGTCACAGTGCACTGATGTGTTTACACCACTGCAGTCCCTGTGAAGTCAGTGTAACTGCAGAGATATGATTAAGAGTGGAATTTACACTTTCCTGTAAGGATCCAGGCTGTGAACAGATATCTTTAAAGTCATGATTCATGAAGTACATATCTTGAAGAAAAACATTCCTTTGAAGTAAATGATCCTTAGGTGTATGCTGCCTGTAGTATGCTCGGTGATATATGAAATAGAAAGAGTCCCATTAACCAGTCTACTAAAGGATCATATACTTGACTGTTGGACTGGCAGAGCTAGAGTAAGTGAGGCATAAAGCAAGCTAAGTAGAACCTAGCATAAACAGCATCTGTTTGACCTTAGGTAGATATTACCATTTTCATCTGTGCTTACACAGAAACATGAATTTCTGGGTTATTTTTAGGATTCTATATGATGTGTGAAAAAGTGTATGCCAACATTAAGTAAAGAAATTGCATCTTCTGTGCATGATAGACAATATTAGACAAGATAAAATGTGTTTGTTCTCCTTAGGCTACCCAATTCTACTCGTATCTCCACAGCAAAAAAAGAAAAAAGGGACATTTTACGATGTAGTGATAGTACTGATATATAGTCTCATATATTCTTTAATGTGATACACCATTTGAAGGCTATTAGCATGCCTTATGTAGCAGGCAACAATCAAAATGAGGGAATGCAGGTACCAAATATGCTGATGATAATACGGGAACAGAAGATCAGAGATCAGTAAAAGGATTAATCTAAATTCCTGCTGATTAATAAAGTGGGTTGTTAAGAAATACTGCATCACTCTTTGGCCTTACCTTGGAAGAAAGCAGAAAAATGTTTCACATGTCTGCTGTCTCTATACCTATCTATACATTCCATTATTGTGCTTACATTTTCTGTAATAGGACGACATCGTTGACTTATTTTCAGCTTGTCATCTACTCTTAAGGATCTTTCTTGTGGAACTGCATAACCGTTTCCAAGTCCTAGGAGTTTCCAAAATCCACTGTGAAGTACATTTTCCTTATAATTATTATGCCATATTAAGCACTGTGTTCATTATGTTAATACTAGATTAATTATTGCTAGATAATGAGAAAAGGCATGAAAACAGGCATAGCAAAACATGCCCTTAAGAACTGACCGGATGAAAGCTGATGATTTCCATCAAGCCAGTTTCTGGTGAACCTTTATTATATTAATTTATCTCTAAATCAAATAAAATGTCACAGGAATGTAAGAGTAGAATAAATAAACTTTTTAAAAAAATACCTTTTAACATAACAGTAAAGGTTCTGTCCAATAAAACCGTGGTAAAACATCAGTGGCAGACTGACAACTTTTCATAATAAAACTGGGGAGTATGGAAGCTCACATGTAATAGACAGGTTTAAAATTTATCAGGTTTCTTTTAGAATCACAGAATCATAGAATAGTTAGGGTTGGAAAGGACCTTAAGATCATCTAGTTCCAACCCCCCTGCCCTGGGCAGGGACACCTCCCACTAAACCATGCCACCCAAGGCTCTGTCCAACCTGGCCTTGAACAAGGCCAGGGATGGAGCATTCACAACTTCCTTGGGCAACCCATTCCAATGCCTCACCACCCTTACAGTAAAGAACTTCTTCCTTATGTCTAACCTGAACTTCCCCGGTTTAAGTTTGGACCTATTTTGATAGTATGTAAAATATATTCTCACAGCATGTTAATAATGGAAAGCCAAGATGTGTTGTCCTCTTATGGATACTTAATTTCTTATAGCTTGATATATGTATGATGGGAGAATGTTCAGCAGCTTTAATATGAGAGCCATGTAAGAATGCTATTATTCTTCCTGAATTAATCAGAACTGAGGAAGAGCTAGACATATTTTTCTCTCTTGTGTTAATGCAAGTTTGTTAACATGTGCTATACGTTGTTAGAATTTGGCTTGTTCTCAGAAGACCCGGCAAGTACTGTAACAGCACTTTTGAAGTCAGAATTTTAAAAAATGGCATTCTCCAAATGTACAACAAATTACTCTAGCTGGAAGTCTACTAAGAAGCAAAAGACAACTAATACAATTTTAATGCCAAACTCTGTATCATCTTTATAGCAAAGTGTATAAAATATCTGTCAGAGAGATTAGACATGGTAACATAATACCACTTTTATTTATATGGTCAGATTTTTGTTAAGAAAATTATGGCCTCCTAGAATATGCAAAATCACATGGGGAAAAGCTATAAGGTTTCCCATATCTTCCTGGTTTTCTGTCTCAGATATGCAAATTTGAAGATATTTTAAAAAAAAGGAAAAAAGTTGTGTGGCGGAATAGGGGAACAGCATGTATTTAGTACAAAAAGTATGATATTACTGTGCAAATCATTCTGTGTATTGCACAGAAGTTCTGGTGTAAGCATCATATGTACAACTCACTTCAAACTTTCACATAGATTTTGATGTGTTGACAGAAATATTTGTTATTTCCCACAGATAAATCCAAAAGTCTGGAGGAAAATCAAGTGTGTTCTATAGATGAAACAATACTGTCAATAAATCTATAATTACATGCAAATAAGAAACATTTAATTTGAAAGGCAATTGATGTTAGAAGTGGTGCCTAAGCCTGGTATTCCCATAAAACTGTGTATCTGTGTTCAAGCAACAAATAGGTAGTTCCTTTTTATATTTCCTTTTTTGCAACTACAATGAAGAAAGAGAAAATGAAGTCCTTTGAAGACTTTCAAAGTCAAACTATAATGTAACTGGGTTGATGCTCTAAAAGCCTCAGGGTTTTTAGAGCAGTTTTTTGCAACTCTTCTCACTGAAAACTGTAAGTAGCATTTTGCAGCAATGCAATATGGGACACTCAGAGACAAACTGAGCTGAAGACAAGGTGCTATGTACAATGGTAGGAGAAAACTCCAAATCAATTTAAAATATTTTTCATTTTCTGCAGAAGGTAGTAGCAGAACATCTAATGTCTTTTGGAATGAAGAAAAATCATGTGACACTGCAGGACCCACTATGCTGTAGAAACACACCAAGGTATATAAGGCATAGAGACAGATAAGCAATATAATTTCTCTCCTAGCCATAGTACCCTTATTATTGGAAACACATATGTCAGAGCAACTGCGTAAACTCATAAGGCAAGCTAGACCCCCAGAAATATTCATGTGCATTACTATGCTAATTTGCTATCTTTCAGGGCTCACTCTCTGAAATTCATTCACCTTTGTGTATTTTTAGTTCTTATTTTCCTACATATTCTACTAAAACTGATGAAGAAATGAAAGAGGAATTTAAGAACAAATAGCAGAAATCTTTTTTTAGCACTGTTAGGAGGAATAGCCTTCAATGTGTGGATATGGGACGGTGTCAGCAGTAATGAGGAACACAATGTTCAGTGTAATGCTGCCAAAGACTGTGAACTGTATTTCTTCAAATAGTGAGGAACAGCTTTTGAATATTTCACTAATACCAGATACTCTAGGGCACAACAATTAAGAAAGCCCTGAAAATAAACCATTGGCAAAACTGACAGATTTTCTGCCCCATCAGAAGAACCTTTCATAGTTAAGGTTTCTTTTCTTCTCCAAACCCAGACCTCTGACAACTAATCATAGAATTAGAATATCTCAAGTTGAAAGGGACCCATGAATATCATTGAGTCCATCTTCCTGCTCCTCACAGAACTACCTAAAACTACACCATATGACTAAAAGCATTGTCCAAATGCTCCTTGAACTCTGACAGCCATGGTGCCATAATCACTTGCCTGGGGACCTTATTTCAGTGATCAACCATTCCCAATGAAGAATCTTTTCCTAATGTTCAGTCTGAACTTCCCTTGATGCAGCTTCATTTAATTTCCTCATGTCCTACCACTGGCCACAAGAGAGAGGAGATCAGCACCTCCTGCTCCACTGCCCCACTTAAGGAAGCTGTAGACTGCAATGAGGTTACCCCTCAGCCTTCTTTTCTCCAAGCTGAACAAACTGAGACCTCAGCCACTCCTCTTAAGTCTTGCCCTCAAGACTTTTCACCATCTTGGTCACTTCTCTCTGGACACACTCTAATTGTTTGATATTCTTCTTATATTGAGGCATTCAAAACTGCACACAGTACTCGAGGTGCGGTCGTACCAATGCAGTGTAAAGCTGCACAATCACCTCCCTCAACTGGCTCGATACACTGTACTACACGTACTCTAGGACACAGTCGGCCCTTCTGGCTATCAGGGCACACTGTTGACTCAGATTCAACTTGCCAACAACCCCAAACCCCAAATCTTTTTGCAGGGCTGTTCTCAGCCTCTCAGGATTGTCCCATCCTACATGGAGAATCCAGAACTTGCACTTGTTAAATTTCATACAGTTGGTGATTGCCCAGCTCTCTAGTCTATCCAGTTCTCTCTATAAGGCTTCTCTCCCTAAGCAGAGACTACTCTCAAGGAAATCCACAGCTCTTCCTGGTTTAGTATCATGGGTAAACTTACTTAATGCACCTTTGATTCCTGAATACAGATAATTTATAAAAACATTAAAGAGAATTGTCCCTAAAATTGAGGCCAGGGGAACCTCACTGATGACTGACTGCCAGCCTGATGTAGCCCCATTTTTTCTCAGTCTCTGAGCCCCACCAATCAGCCAATTGCTCACCCAACATATTATGAACTTGTCTAGCTGTGTGCTGGACTGCAAAAAAAAGCATCAAAAGCTTTGCTAAAATCCAAAGCCACCATATCTATTGGCTTTCCTTGGTCAGTTACATGGGTGACCTTATCATGAGGACTTTCCCCTCACGAACTATTAGCTATGACCCTGAAGTGTTTTTCAGTAATTCCCAGAATAATCTTCTCCATATTTTACAAGGCTCTGAAGTGAGACTGACAAGCATGCAATTACCAGGGTCTTCTTTCTTTTCTTTCTTGAAAATTGGGACATTTGCCAGCTTCCAGTTGACTAGGACCTCTCCAGACTCCCAAGACTATTATAAACAATGGCAAGAGGTCCTGCAATAACGTCATCCACTTCTTTCAGTACCCTGGATGAATCCCATCAGGCCCCACAGATTTATGGACAACTGGCTGGAGCTGCAAGTCTACAAATTCAGGATCAGCTGGACTTTGTCATCTCCAAATGTATTCCAAAACTTCACACACCTCTTTTTTTTTTTTTTTTTTTTACAGTTCAGACAGCTCATAGCAGCTAGAAAACCTGGTATTTGTGTTGAATGCTGCAGGTTATGACAGACATTTCATTGATTTCAAATAAAATGTCAGTCATAAAATAAAACATTCATTTTTATAATTGTCACTTCTTAGAGCTGTAATTGAAAGTGGTAAGAAATACCAAAATTTGACCTTGTTGAAATAAAATAAGGTAGACATACGAAAGTTTCCATGGAAGCAGTATGTTGAATTTTATTTTAGGAAGAGTAGGTATATTTTTAATAATGATTTTTATATATATATATATACACACAAACATTTTTTAGGAAAAAAAAAATAGTAAGTGCGAGAATTTTAGAAAGAAGCACCAAGAGGTTATTAAAACTGTAAGATGCAGTATAGATTTTCACACTTGTGAATTCAATGTGTTCAGTCAAAAGTAAAATCACTGCTCTTGAAAATTCTCCTGTATTTCCTGACAGCTGGTTAGATGTTCCCTTAACAACTGCTCTGGTTAATCAAGGGTGTAGATGAAGTCACTGTTTCAGTGTTTTTCAGGAGTCACTTTATATTGTGTCTTTAATGCCAACACTTTTTTCAGTAAGGAGGATCTTCGTGGGGATTTTTTCATATGTTGAGCTGTTTAGTTGGGCTAGTGTTTGTCAGCTTGTAGAGAAGAAAATAACAAACAGTTCTAAATATAATCCTCTAACTGTGGCATTAGAAAATAGACAGTAGTATATAACTACTTTGTAATAATTTTCCAGAAGACCAGAAATCCTGGTCTGCTAGTAATGAGAGATCTGTGCTCAGAAAAATCCTTTACCATAATAATTTAGTGTGGATAAGAACAGAGGCTGTTTCTTGTTAGAATGGTTATGGGTTTTTTTATACCTGATGATCAGATATTTTAATTTTGTTATGCCTCTCCTTAATGGGTTAGAAATATGTCTGCACCTTCAACACTATATAGAAAACATAATTGCTATAAACTAAATTTTCTTAAGTATGTTTACATAAGCATTAACGCACCATTTCTACATGATTACATTAGATAATTATAATGCATGAATGCAGTTAAAAGTCATCCAGAAGTTCCAATCTCCAGACCCATTCTCATCCACGTTGTCAAATATGTAATCAGTTTAAGACACTTTACTTTGTTTCCCTTGATATAAACTGAAAGCTGAAGTAATCATGCTATCAATTAGGGCTTAAGTCAGTCTCTCCAATGATTAGAAGAGACATTAGTATGAATTTTGCCTTCATTCTTTCTACTGTGCTCCTTTAGTGCCACCTGGTGACTAGCTTGAAAGAAAAAAAGAAGTATGATTACATTTCCAGGTGAAATAGCTGTGATAATTTAAGCTAAAATATTTGCTTGATCAAGATTACACCAGGTAACACTTGATTTAGAAATGCCTCCATCTTAGCTACGCTAAGAGGATTTCTTTCTATATCACTTCCAGGCTGAAATTAATCCAATACTTCATATAGAATCATAGAATCATAGAATAGCTAGGGTTGGAAAGGACCTTAAGACCACCTAGTTCCAGCCCCCCTGCCATGGGCAAGGACACCTCACAACAAACCATGTCAGGCTCTGTCCAACCTGGCCTTGAACACCACCAGGGACAGAGCATTCACAGCTTCCCTGGCCAGCCCATTCCAGTGCCTCACCACCCTTACAGTAAAGAACTTCTTCCTTATATCCAATCTAAACTTTCTCTGTTCAAGATTTAACCAGTTAACTCTTGTCCTATCGCTACAGTCCCTAATGAAGAGTCCCTCCCCAGCATCCTTATAGCCCCCCTTCAGATCCTGGAAGGCTGCTATGAGGTCTCCACACAGCCTTCTCTTCTCCAGGCTGAATATCCACAGGTATGTCGTAGGTATAAGTGTGTTAAGTAAACATTGCACTTCCATAGAAATTCAGTGTTCATACACATAATTAACCAAGATGCAACTACTTATAAAGAGTAATCACTCTTTCTAACTTTTGTTTTGCATTTGTTGAGGTCCATGAGTTTTTTGTAAAGAAACAGCCCCTGTAAAAAATCCTTTGTTAATTCTTGTTCTTAACTAGTTTATATAAAATCTACAGCAGCTATGAAAAAAATTATGTTCTTCTAAGCCAAGCATAGAAAAGAAGGCTGAACCTCTTCTTATTTTAAATTGTGGAAACAAATATTCAACTACATCAGGCCTGCAAATTAAAGGAACAGGTCTGGCTCCACATGACTCTAGACCTATTTAGATTATTGTGCCTAACGTTCCATTAGATCCCCACCCCACACCCATTTTCTATAACTACTCCCCACGCACTCAATTCTCTAGTGGCCTGTAAATCCTTTTATATCATTATGAGTGTGATGTGCATGAATTACAGTTTTGGTCCCGGACAAAATAATCCTGCAGTAGGAATCACATTGCATTCTCTCCTGTCACTGTCTCTGGAGGGAAAAATACACTGGCTATGAATGCAACTGAAATACACCACTGAGATGTGAGGCAGATGGACTGAAATGCCTTCAGCATCTAAATGAGTAAAAAAGTACAAGTGAACTAAAAATACTTCAAATTTAAAGATGCCAGTGATTAGCCAATTTCATCTCAGGTGTTCTTAATGTGAGGTCAGCATCCCATAATATAAGGTTAATTAGAAAAATAAAGAAAAAATGTCAAGAGAATAAATCATTAGTTCCAATTTCTCTTTTCTAATGTGCATAATGGATTTCAGTCTTCTATGAGATGCATGAAATAATACAACAGCATTTTTCCAGCTGCAAGATTAAGATAAATGTAATCTTCGATTATAAGAAAAATATTAGTAAGTTATAGAGCTACATGAAGTGGTATTTTAGTTCAGGTCATTTCTCTCACAGAATATTTCAAGTGCATTCTTTTTTCTGTTATTTTTTAAAAAAAACTAGTATAATTATGTCTTGCATATGTCTATATTGTAGCACTTTGTGGTTTTAAATGCTATACTAAAGATAGAGCCAGCATTTCTAGTTTAATTGCCATTTTTCATTATTTTCATAATTTTCTCAGAAAACTGTCTTTTTGAGCTGTAATTTTCCATGCTCTGCCGCTTTCTAAAAGCTATTTTAAACATATTCAAGTAATCTAGCAAATTCAAACAGTCCTGATTTTGTGGTACTGTAAGCATGAAAAATATTCATGTTGTTCACATTGCAAATGACAGATTTTCCTTTCTGAAACGAGGCAGAGAGAAATTTCAAGTATTACTTGTGCTTGGAAATCCTTGCAAAGAAAGGTGCAAATGCTGAAGAAAATAGGTAGCATTCCAAATGTGCACCCCATATAGAGAGCAGTGCGTTGCTGCTTATAGCCTGTGGGTTTTTTTCCTCACAACTTAGTCACTATAATCTACTGGTTGACATCAAACAAATCAGTTCTTTCATTTGAGATTTCTTTGCTATATCTTAAAAATAAAAGAAAGGCTTTATTTCCTTTGTGGAGTTGAGACCTAATGATCATAATCATTGGGTAATAGCTGCTGCTTATAGGGACTGGGGATCTTTAGAAATTTTTTTTTTCTTTTTTTTCTGACACATTTCTTTAAATTTAGAATGGATCACCAGGTATGCCTGTGTAGGGATGCCTGTGTTATTATCTATATGAATTTAGGGTACTTGGGCTTGTCTACATAAACATATTGCAGTAAAACCATGTCAGCCTGAAGTAATATTTAAAACTTATTTTGATTGTACCTATTTTTAATCTTCCACTTTCTTTTTTCCCTAGTGCAGAATCAAAATGAGAAATTATGTGTACAAGACAATGCAAATGTGTGAATGCCAGCCATTTGCAGTGAAAGTTTACAATGCTGAATTTGGCTTGGATGGCTAAGTCCTTGAAAATGATCAAACTGGCACAGACCATATTGTTCTTTTCCATTAAATAACATTTTTCTTTACTAACTTTTCTGTATCACTTGAACTTTTGTTCTTAGTGGGCTGGACTATTATAATATGTGATATAAGGGGTTAAAAAATAAATTGATTTAGAAATTGCAGCAGATGCAGACTTCAGAAACCTTATTGAAATGCAGGGACAAGGCAGAAGTTAGGCTTTGCCAGGAGCATGTTAAGTCTATACTAAAGTATCCACTTAGAGTAGATAGTATCAAGGAAATCTTATGAGTTGTTTTTCGCCCTGAGAATCCTAAATTAGCTGATTTTCTTTCATGTGAGAAAGTTTATACTTTATACACTATGATTTACCTGGACAATTCCCAGCAGCTGAAATATGAGTAGAAATAATAAATAAAATTCAAAGTATATTTTATATATCAAGAATTGGTTGGAAACCATAGTCGCTGAAAGTACTTCCTCCAAAATTGTCCTTATACCAAGTACCTAAAAAGGTGATCACAAAACTATCTTTCATTATAACCATTATTTTTAAGGAGGAACTTTTGGTTACTCAGTTCACATTTTATAATGGAATTGTGAAAATTAGGTGATCCTCAGAACAGCAGGCATTGATTTTTGTTCCTTATACTTAAAAGCAGAATGTTATGCTAACTTAAGACTACATAAGAAGGAACTTAAAATATGCTTAAAACAGCATGACCTGAAATAGGAAAGAAAAAATAACATTTTTCAAGCATATTTGAATATCTAGGGGTCTAAATCACATTTAAAAAGGTGATAATAGTATATGCCATTCAAACAGCTCAATCTTCTAAAAAAAATTTAAAAACATTGTTCTTCTTGGCTCAAAAACAGGAAAAGTGTTGCATATTTGCAAAGGTGAAATAATTTAGCACATTTCAACCCCATGCAGCAGAGCACAGTGAAAAGTCAATGAGTCAATATTGACTGAATTTACTGTGGAACTAGGAGCAATATAACCATTGGAAAGACAGGATTTATTAATATGGGTGCATCACCTCCTGATACAGATATACTGCAAATAAGACTTTCACTCAGAAACCACTGCACTGCAGTGAATGCTATAAATATTCATTAGGGGCCCAATACTATATCCATTTATGTCAATACAATGTTCCCACTAACTTTGGAGGTGCAAACTGAGACTAAATTTCATACTGAATCTACAAACAGGGGATGAAACAGTAAGACCGTAGACACAAGAGTAGAAAAGCAAAGCTCAAGGCATTATATGGGATAAATCATACAATGGCAGCTGTGCACAGCCAACAACGTGTGGTGTATGAAAAGGGAGGCATTTGAGAGCATGGTAGGTCTTGATGTGGTTTATTCAGGATTATTCAAGGACAAATTTGTGCTTGGCTGTGCTGAGGTCATTTTTAGGACCAGTAATCTATGCTTCTAGTGTTCAGGACATAATGGGCTTTAAAAAATGTTTCATATGTCTATGGCCTAGCATAAAACTTAATCTATCCCGACACAAAATAGTTTATGAGATTCCTTAAATTCTCCTTTACTATTTGTCTAAATAAAAAGAAATAAAAAGAAAATTTGGCAGCCTATGTATATGGCTTGGGTTTTTTTCAAAATCTCTTGTAAAATCTTTTGTGCAACGTTTGTGAAATGCTACACAAGAATTTAACATTGTTCTTGTAAAGGCCTTACTCTGGAAACCAAAATATATGGATTTGATTGAATAGGATTTCATGTACAAAGTGCATGTAGTCAGTAAACCTCAGCATGCCTCCCAAAAGGAGGTCCATCACATTCTGTTATAAAGGTTATGAAAAATGAAATTGAGGCAAAATGGAATTGGGAAGTATTCTACAAAACTAGCAAAGCTCAGTTTTAAAGAACTTATTCACTACTATTCTCTTATTCTGCCTTTGTTGTGATAATGTTTATGCAAGTTTCCTTTCTAAATACAAACCCAGTATATTTGAAAATCATCTTGTTGAATTGAATTTTTATTGCTGATACTATAAATAGCATTTTTTTAGGATCCCATCATAGGAAGAACCTGAAGAATTCTCAGTGTTTCACTGAATGTTCTCTAGTATTTACTTTACAAATTCCCTTAACCTTATATTCATCTTTATCTCTGAAGTTCAGTACCAGAATTTACATTAACAACATGCTTCCCAAGTAGCGATAACTATATCACAGTGTAATCTTGCTGCTCAGAGGCATGCAGCCTTTCATTTCTTATTCTATTTCTGTTTCTCCTGTAGGGCAGGAAAACAAAATTTCCATTGAGGGAGTTCAGCATCATTCAACGTTGATGTTACTCGTCCAACATCCTCTATACTAGGGAGACCATATGTCAGCTGCAGTTAGCACTTAAAATTTATCAACATCCACTTACATATGTAAAGATTTCTTTCTTCTTTGTATACATTTCAAACACTAGAGTCAAAATCAGTAGGAAAGCAAATAAAAGAGGAATGTTAGAAGAAACTTGCATATTTTTTCTCCTGAGTAGTCCAAGTAGTCATGAAACTGGATTTATTAGTGTCCAAAGGTTGTCGTTCTTTACAGAGGCAGAAACACCTTTTTCACCTTGCCTTTGTTGTGTGAGGTTTGGATACTCTGCTGTCAATCGCATAAGTAGTAATGATACCTTCCGTTTCCTTCCAGTTATATGTTGCCTGTGAGCAGTCCTGAAGGCTACTGTATGATTGAAATGGCTATTGATGGAAATCCTCCTGTACAACACAGACTTTCTGTCTTATATCAAGCAACTCAGGTGAGTCTGCAAAATATAAAAAACTAGCTATTTGCTTTGAACATTTCATCAGTACATGCACTTTAGTTATTCTCAAAGGAAAATAAGCATTCTAACTTTTTCTAATGGAAGAAATATAATTCCTCATCATATATCATAGAAACATAGAATCATAGAATCATAAAACTGAAGTTCTCTTTAGTATCTCTTTTCACATCAATTATCCACAGTGTTCCCTTTAATTTCTTCATTTGACTGATTCTGAAAATTCTATTTTAACTGCCTAAAGTCCATGACTGTCCACATTTTGAAACTGGAATCCGAAGACTTATAAATGGGCAATATGCCAGCTTTCCCAAATCTAGAGTTTTTCTGTTATTTTTTGTCTCCATTTCATAACATCTTTCTGTTATGCATTCTCTCGTCACAAAGTTATTTCTGCATGATATATTTTAAATGTTTTCAGACTTGAGAATTTGAACTGTGATTGGCAGTTCATTCTGGAAGTTTGTTCATTAGAAGTCAGGCCAGTTAGCAGTACAGTTGCTAATCACGATGTATATCTCACTGCATTGCACTGCTAGTTAGTAATGGAATTTTTTCCCTCTTTAATCCCTGAGTCAGTAACTAGGTGTTTGTTCAGTCTGAGATAAAGAATTAACCTGTATTAGACATTGCTATTAGCCCAATCAGTTGTCTTTTCCTAGACTCCAGATATCAACCTGACGTTCTGCTCCAGAAGGCTGCTTTTTCTCTCCCTTTGAGTTTCAGGTTCATTAACTCTGGCAGAATGTAAAGCTAACACTATCGGCAGCTTCTGCATAGAGATATGGGGAAAGAACCTACTCATCAGTACCTAATTATATAGATAAGCCCGCAATACCTTGCTAGTAGAAAAACTTACATGTAGCCACCTTTGATGTCATGCACCAGGATCATACATCAAAATATTTCTTATCCTAATCAGGAAATTTCCTTAGTTCCTGAGAAAGTCCACAACTCTTTTCTGTTTCTTTTTTTGGCTGGGGCTGGGGGGGGTGTGACCACATTTCATACCACAAAATGGGGTTTTGAAGTGAATGTTCCCACTTACCACACTTTGGTTCATGTTGCATAGCAATCCTGGAGTGTGCCAGCTGAATTCTTTTAGGGTAAAATAGTACAAAAGATGCTCTCTATAAATACACTTGATGTGCTGTAACCACAAATAGATATTTCATGGCACTAAATTATAGTTTGTCCAGAATCACCGCTTCCATGATATGTAGCATGAATGTTCTTGACTATCATGCTTCACAGGTCTGCTCTTAATCTCTCAGAGCCCCAGTTTTCTTTATGAAGTACACAAGCAGAGAAAGAAAGAAAGACATTTCTTACCACTAAGAGAACTAATTAATTTCTTCCCGTTACTGGCCAAGCTAATCCTTTTTACCACTCAGGCTCCAAGTGAAGGAGAACATTTTCAAATTAATATTTGAAAAGTTAAGCATTACTATTACAGAGGTTAACATAATGCTAATATAATGTTATATTGAACCTTTTAATAGGACTTGCAGGAATTATTCATGAGTGTTTCCTTAAAATATATTCCAGTTAAATTCAGAACGGGACCTTTAGAGAAAGAATATGTATTATAGTGTATTAGCGTAAGTTCAAATATCTAACACACTATGATAAAATACATTGATGTGAGAAACTGAACAGAGCCTACTGAAGTTGTTCTACAGCGCACTTGATCTGCCACCAAGGTCAATGCTTTCATAAAATAAGCCAAATAATAAAAATATTGCATTGCAAGAGGAGAGTTAAAACTATGTTTCTTTATTATAGACATTTTACATTCCAGTCCAATGTTTTGCTTAATTTTTGTAACAGGTTCACAAGCAAAGAGAAAATGTCCGTCTGCAAAAACTGTTTACAAATCTTGTCTATAACTATGATGGTTTATAGTTTTGTTTGAAAGGGGATGAAGTAAGTGATATGAAACAAATTCAACAAATGCTGAGCCTCTATCTTTGAGTTCCTTCCACATGAAAACTCTGATTTAATTTTATCCATGCTCTAAAGGAAGTAGCGTTTTTTCTTTCCCTTCGAAAAGGAAGACCTTGTAAGTAAAGGAATATCTGGTGGTGTTCATGTTCATTGTATCTCCAAAATTGCAATTGTCAGCAACATAGCTCCAGGATTGGATTGATAAAAGTGATATAGGAAACAGAAAAATCATACAGATGTGTGAATTCCAGGAACAACAATGTGATGTTTTCCTAGTTATATACAGTTGATGTCTGAATATGATGGTGAAGAACCTCTTTTCTATAAATTATCTCATCACATGCTCTGCACATACTGTCATATTTTTCATACTACTGGCTTATTCCAACTTGGCTTGCATTGGCTGGGTTTCTCTTTCTTTCTGGACTAATAGTATTTTACAAATAGATGCATCACAATGTGATACACTTGTGGAAATAAAAAAGATTTTTTCAGTTCTTCATGACAGGCATTTAGCAAAGGAACCTAGGAATGATGAAACCTCATGTCAGAACTCCAGAAAATCAGGCATCAGTTTGAGGAGTAGAACTCAGTACTAAATAAGTCACAGATCCTTTATATGTAACAGGGAAGGGTTTGACTCCTACGTCAGGTAACACAGGAAATATTATGCTAAGCACGAATATGATTTAGTCAGTCCCAGTATGAAATACTTGTGGGTGGTTTTTTGGCACCTTCATAATGAAGTTCTAGACATTTGTGGCTCTAGAATTTACTACCTAAAACTTTTCCCCTGGGCTTCAGTATAGTGGTCTGGTTTATGCCATTCGCCAAAAAAAAAATATTTTTTTTCTGTATTCCCCTTTTTGGGGGGTCCTATAGGCTCCAGACACTGAAGAAAAACTTCGTCTTCAGAGCTAAAAGTTCTCTTGTATTCCTGCACCAACCCTCAACCATGAATGTAAAATTCATAGGATTGAATGAGGGAAGCAATGAGAAATCCTTACCATGTTTATTATGATTAAGGCTGGGAATTCCAATTCATGTGCATATTGTCTTACACATTAGAAGATATGCAAATGCATTAAACCACTCTTTTGTATGCCTTTTTTTTTATTATTATTTTTTTAAAGAGAACCACAGGATCACATTTGAAAAAATAATCCTTTCAGCAAGTTTGATAGTTTTTGGCAAGTTTCAAGTAATGGCAATTTCCTTTATCTCTAATTATTATTCATTGGTTGCTTACAGTAACATCTCAAATAACATTCTTTTCTGATGATTTTTTTCTTGTTTCTGTAGATCACCTTTGGATCAATCTTCCTTGGAAATGTTCCTGTTCATGAAGAGGTTCATCGATGTGCTGGACAGATACATGGCTATAAAGGATGTATTAGGGATTTTCAAGTTAACAACAAAGAGTTATTCATCATAGATGAGGCTCTTGGAGGGAGGAATGTTGAGAACTGCAATGTTCCAATATGTGATTATCATCCATGTCACCATGGTGGTACCTGCACAAGGTGAGAGTCATCCCTTTAAAAAATCATTTTATCATCTGTTTACACTCTGTGACTGGTAGATCCATCCTTTGTGAAAACTTGCTATAATATTCCGTATAATGAAGAAATAGAAAATGTGACATCCTCATGCCTAACCAGAGGGATTTTGTAGTTTGCTTGCTTACATGAAAAAAAGATACAAAATGTAATTACATTGCCAACACAGCATACATATCGGGTTGCTGCCAGAATTACTTTGCAATCTACTAGATCAGTTCCACTGCAAGGCTTGGTGACTAAATCAGACTGTTTATAAACGTTTTGGACAGAAACACATAAGATCCATTCTTCTAACTGTATATTTTTAAGACTTGTACCCTCACACATCTTCATGGTGTACTCCTGGGTACACAGCATAGGCCTTAAGTATCATGCTATGAAAACACTAACAGGTAAGACGACCTTCAGGATGTGTGAAGAATCATTGTCAAAGAACCCTTTGAAAATTAAAGTGCATCATGCTGAAAGGGGAAATGAGGTCCAAAACGGACATGAGTTAAAAGCACAGAGGATGATAGTGCAGCTGAATGATGGTTCTACTGGTGCACAGCAACTTGATCACTGCCTAAGGCAGTTAGCATTTAGGAACCATGTTTCTGTTTAAAAATTATAATATTTATGAAGTAGCTGCCATGTCTATTTTAAAAATTGTACTTCAACTTCAAGGCAAATGCTGAAGAGAACATAGTCTAAAGTCCTTTTAAAGCTCTGGATCACTGTGTATTTCTTAGGTTGAGGACACCTGGAATCAAAGTTTTGAGGTGCATCTTTGCCTCTCTTGATTGATGTAAGCACAGAAAGAACACCAAACAGGTTTTTGATCTCAAAGTCTTTTTTGACTAGAGCACAGATGAAAGCAAGGCAACTTTATGAAAACAAGCACAATTCGCCTACCAGAATGGTGAAAGTGAGTGTGTCCTTGGGAGTAATGACTCTGGTTTTCGTCTTTTATTCTTTGATATCTCTGGCATTCTAACAACTGTCCTGTTATCTACCATTATGGAACACTGTTTCATTTAAAGCTTGGGTCCTGAATAATTCATGACTATTGTATTTGATGCTTGTTTTTCTGCTTTCCAACTGCTGGCCTCAGCTCTTTTCAGAAATGCTTTTCCTCCGAAATGGATCACTGCTCTTCTGTCCAGAGGATACACGGAAGGCTGTGCATGGGCAAGCTAGGGATAAGCAGCTCTATGGAAGCATGATTTTCATGATTTTCTACAGCCACCAACTGATTTTCAAGGATCACCTCCTCCAAGCCCAAGAATGGTCCATTCCAATGAGTAGGAAATCAAGTTGCAGGAAGCCTGCATGAATGAACATGATATTCCTGACAAAACTGAAACATTAAAAGGAAGCATGTGAGAAGTAAAAACATGGCTGGGTGACCTGGGAGGAATATAGAGAAAATATCCAAATACACAGATATGGGGAAAGCAGAAGTCCATCTGGATATTAAGCTGGCAGGAGACATGCAGAGAAAAACCAAATGCTTCTACAAATATGACATCAGCAAAAGGAAGACTCGGGAAAATGTGAGCTTGCTGCTGAATGTGAGCTTGCAGGTGGTCTGGTGACAAAGCATCCAAAAAAGACTGAGAAACTCAGTGCTTTTTTTGCCTCTGTCTTTGTTTATAAGTCTGACCTTTAGGAATCCTATTCCTCTCAGGCATGTAGAAGAATGTCTGAAGCAAGGAAGATTTACACTTGGTGGAGAAGGATCAGATTAGGGAACATTCAAACCAACTGGGTATGTAGGAGTCCTTGGGATCTGATGGGAGTCATATGAGTGCTGAGGAAGCTATCTGATGTCATAGCAAGGTCAATCCTGATAATCTCTGAAAGATCAAGGGAGAGGTTCCTAAGGACCAGAAGACAAATTTCAGGAAGGGCAAGAAGGAGGATCTGAAAAACTACAGGATGGTTAGCCTCCCTTTGATCTGTTGGAAGCTGAAGAAGCAAATTGTCCTGAAAACTGTTTCCAAACACATTAAGGGCAAGGAAGTGGTTGGGAGTGTTCACAATGGATTTGTGAAGGAAAAATTGTGCTTAACCAACTCTATAGCCTTCCACAATGAGATGACTGCCTTGACAGATGAGGGGAGAGCACTGGATGTTATTTACTCAACCTTAGTAAGGCTTCAACACTGCCTCCCATGAAATTGTTGGTGACGAACTAAGTACTGGCGAGGTAAGTGCACAGTGAGATGAACTGAAAACTGGCTGAAAGGCAGGTTAAAAAGGCGCAAAGAATCAGCAACAGAAATTCCAGCTGGAGGCAGATTTGACTGGCTAGAAAGCAGCTTTGCACAAAAGTGGACTAGTTGACCATGAGTCAGCAATGTGCCCTAGTAACAAAGCAAGCCAACAGCATCCTGCATTAGTGGGTAAAGGGAGGTTCCTCTCTTCTCACCTGGTTTGCTGGTTTTCATACGTCGATGCACACATTCTTCAGTCAGTCGACAAGGCGTTCATGTTCAGCAAGTTTCACATTGCTAGGAAGATCTAGATGCCATTTCTTGCATCCAACTTCTGCAGCTCTGAGTTCATACTGTTCACTTGACAGAGTAGCATTTTCTTTATCAGAGGCTGATCATTCCTTTTAGGTGTCAAGGCCGCCAACCAAAACTATCACAACAAATTTCTTCTCAGGATTTGGAGGTCTCCCTTGGATAGGTTACTAGGCAGTGGTCTTCAGAGGAGCAATTCCTGCATCTCGAAGTCCTGAAGCTTGTTTGTCTACATCGTATGCAATATTCCCTTTCCTGGAGAGTTAAACATATATGTGAGAAAATACTGCTCCATCACCGTATACCATGTAATCAACCAAAGGGCTTTTGCTTTGCTAAGAGTGACAGACCTAAAAGATTCACTTCTTAATAAGTCACCTACCTCACTTCACCAATTTCTTGATAGAGGATGTAAACAAGGTGTCAAGCTGGGATGTAAATTTGCCTGTGCTAGCATCCATTTTTCAGGAGAACTGGCCGGCATTTTACACAGACTCTGCCTGACAGAATGCCAGAGTCAGAAACCCCTTTGGGGAATGCTTCAGTTTGCTGTATACTGATTCCATTTTCCACAGGCTGGAGCAGATAAGAATGACTTACTTAGCGCCTGATCAGTGTTAGCTGGTCTGGCTCCAGAACCTCTGAATGCTTGCAAAGTTTGTTCATCAGTCTGCTGTTTTATGACCTAAGGCCAGTGCTACAGTAGGCAAAGCATCTCCTGAATGATGAGAGATTATATGCTATAGACTCTTCCTGTACTTCTTTCCAGGCAGGGCCTGCAAACATCAGGAATCTATTTAGTAAATGCTAATATTGCAACAACCTCTATTCAGTAAGTGGACCAATTTTGAGCATGTTAGTCCGGTTGTACTTCAGTACAAACAGCATTTGGTACCTATTTAGCTCAGACACAGGTTTATCCCCATACTTTGTTGCTTTATCCTAGCAATTATTTGATTAATTACCTGGTCATCAACCAGTCACATCATCTTGATTTACACAATGGCATGTGTGGAGCAGGAGAACTGAAAAGCCGGAGATGAACTTTTCGTGCATAGTTTATGAGGAAAAATTTCCAAGCTTCAGACCCAGTGCTCAAGTGGTGCATGTGGATTATTCAGCTGTGTTATCTTCAGATAATGAGTTTATATTCAGGAGACTGAAGCCAATGAGAGCTATAAATAACTTACAGTGTTAAAAAATATTACCATCTACACCATTAATTGTCCATTTGTGTATTCATTACTGTAAAACAACTTAGTTGTATTAAAAAAAAATTCAGGCAAAACAAACAACACTTTGACAATTCATATGAAAGTATTATTGAATTGTTTAAAATTTTGCCAGTTCTTTCAATTACACTATTTAGTGGCATGAAAAAATATTTTTCAGTGTGTGTTGTTCTTCAGGTGCTTGGCAACTAATTAAAGCTTTTGCTTCTGAAGAGGCACAAATACCTCAGCTGTGTTTTATAATGAACACTGGAGCTTGTCATCACATACTGCTGGGTGTAGACAGGTGTGTTTCATAAGAAACATTTTTTATGGTCATTCTTAAAAGAAAGTTATTTGGTTTTCCTCATAGAGTACAAAAATACTATTGTAGTGTTCATTTTATTAATTACAATAATTATGCAGAAGGAATTTATTTGACAGGAAAAATGTTTTCTTTGCATTTTTGGTAGTGAGAGACAGGGATTAGTGTCCCTAGTTCTCAGATACAGAATTTCAGGATGCAACAGAGCCCAGCTGCTCCTCTTGGTCTGGCTGTTGGTTGCATCAGGTGCTCCGCAGGGGCCAGGCAGGGTAAGGCTTGGCAGCCAAGGTCCATCCCTGTGCCCCTCACATAAGCGCAGCAGCTAAAGGGCTGTGGGGCAGCCAGGCTTGGGCATTAGGTACAGTCCTGGGCATAATGATGGGGATGGGCAGAGGCGAGGCTGGGACATTGATGGGGGATCAGGATGAAGCCCAGTGAGGGGAACCAGGATCAGGTGCAATCCCGAGGTGGCAAGGCAGGGCCTTGGGGATGGGCTGCACCATCACCATTTTCCCCTGATACTACTGAGTGTATCATATTTTATTTTGACTAAAATATCTCTGTATAGGTGTCATGGTTTAACTCCAGCTGGCAACTAAGCACCAGACAGCCACTTGCTGCCCCTCCTTCGGTTGGGATGGGCAGAGAATTGGAAAAGTGAGAAAACTGGTGGGTTCAGTTAAAGACAGTTTAGTAGGTGAAGCAGAAGCCACACACACAAGCAAAGCAGAACAAGTAATGCATTCACCTCTTCCCACTCGCAGGCAGGTGTTCTCCATGAAAGCAGGGCTCCATGATGCGTAGCAGTTACTTGGGAAGATAAATGACATCACACCAAAAGTCCCCCCTTTCTTCTTCCTCTATTTGTTTCTACGCTTGACACCATATTGTATCCCTGTGGTCAGTTTGGTCAGCTGTCCTGGCTGTGCCCTCTCCTAACTCCTTGTGCACTCCCAGCCTACTCACTGGTGGTCTGAGAGGCAGAAAAGGCCTTGACTCTGTGCCAGCACTGCGCAGCAATAACTGAAACATCTCTGTGTTATCAACACTGATTCCAGCCCAGATCCAAAACATAGCCCCATACTGGGTATTGTGAAGAAAATTAACTCTAACCCAGCCAAAACCAGCACAATAACACAAAAGCTGTTTCAAGGTTATCTAAATATATGCTGTATCAGATGAGTGGTTCAGTACAAATGTAAATTTCTAATTCTTTACATAGCCATTACTTTATTAGTTTTAAAACCAAAGTACTCTCCTGCATAAATGCTTTATTGTTTTTAGAAGCACTTTTGCAAGTTCACTAGCTCTTTTACTGTACTTTATATCCATGCTAATGTAAAATTCCTGAGACTGGTTAATTTCAGAGGAAAAAATATGACAACTATTCAATAAATTTATGGTTTTAATGTCATATATTTCCATGATTAATTTGGTAAATTCAAAGCTCATTGGATTTTAAAGTGTATGTTTGAAAAGGGCATGGAAAGATTAACCTAGGAAACTCTTAACATTCTGAAGGCCCCTGTTCATATGAGCCAAACCAAGCATAGTGTTTGTTAAGAAGACACATCTGTGTGTGCGAAATAAATTCATAAAATTACTTCATCAATTATTTGACAATTATGACAGCCACTACACTAGTAGAAGTTGATGAATACATTTGTTTAAAATTGTATGGACTCAACAAAATGTAAACATAGACAAGCTTAGCTTTTAGAGTAGAGAGTACAGTCTCGAAGTTAATTGCTCCCACAATCATGTTTCCAGTGTCTCAAACTGTTCTCACTGTGATTATTCTTCCTGTTGTTGTTCCCATATATTGGTGCAGCAGATGGGTCCATTAATGTTAATCAATTAACCAAGACTGAAAAATCAAACTCAATTAGCAAGAAATTTCAATAGAGAGACATTTGTCTTCAGATTTCAACCTTGATGAATCTTGTAATCTCCACAAATACACAAGGACTGTAATATTTCAATTGTCATCTCCTGATAATGTAGGAAATAATACCTTCATGGATATGTCGGTCTCATTTGGATTATACCTTTTCAGCTATTAATAGGAAAAGCCATATTTTAAATCATATTTCAGAAACTGCATGCTGCAGCATCATGCAATTCTTGTTAAGTCTTTAAGACCTGATTACCAAATAATCTGACAAGGTTTTGAACACCTTTTTTTTAAAATTATAAAATGAGGTCTAATTAGCTTTCCTGTAAGTTAAAGGAAATTTTATACTTGAACTTGGTTAAGTGATAGGGCTCCAAGTGTTGCAGATACTGAGGAAACCAAGTGGAATGACTTAAGAAATGTTGTGGTCTCCTTTTAGTATAAATCCTCAATGTTAATTAAAATAAACAGTAAGAAAAGACAGTATGAACATGCCTTTTTTTTTAAGGTAGAAAAAAAAAAGAACTCCAAACTTGATTTGGAGACACTAAGATGTTAAAATATTTTTACATCTTTTTTTCCATTTCAAAGGGTAATTAAGGTGAACCGTTCCCAGATCATCTGCCAGAAATACGTTTTAGAATTGCTCATGGGTTTCCTATCACTGCTTTAGATGTAGGTGTTTCTAGGTAAGAAAGGAGCAAGCTTGTCAGAAATAGCAGGGTTGATCATGTATCACAGATCTTGTTACAGGTCTGTTTTATAGACTAAGACACTCAGCCAACATTATCTGGAACATCCTTTTGTTCGGATTTTTACAAATATGAATCCTGGTTAACTTCAGTAAGATCCATATTAAATCCAGAACAAATATTTTAAGTTCCATTGTATTCAAGTCTTGCAGAAAGACAAACCAAAGACAAGGATTAAATTTCATTTTAGTTGTTGCAAAGGAATAAGGTTTCCAGAAGGGAGCTGTGTATTCCTATACCTTTTCAGAATTTGTGCTATATGAACTTACATAGGGATTGTATATAATATGATTCGTGTGAAGATGTTAATCTGCTTTCTTTTAAAGGGCTGGCTTTTAGGCAATACTATACTGTCAATACTAAAGATGCTTACATGTTGCACTGCTGGTATTAGTATTCTGATTAATGTTTACATACACAATTACTTAGGAAGGCTAATTAGGGGGCTTGAATTTTTTGGATCCTGTACTTTTAATAAGATTGTTATAGCTGGAGTTTGGTACTTATAAAGGAGATTCACACTTCAAAAGCCATTGTTTTTTCCAATGATAACTTCACATTGAGTTTTGGTGAAAAGAATTAATTCAAATTTATTTCCAGATGGTTTTCTTTTACTGGAAGAGAGATTTCAGGTTTCATCATTTCATCATTTCATCATTTTAGATTTCGTCATTTCAGGTTCTACATGATCTTACGAAAAAATAATGCCGTAATGCCTAAGAAAAATCTTTTCTGTCACTTTTAAAGATTATGAAAGATAATGCTGTTAAGCTTCTCAGAATGACCAAAATCACATTGGACATTCATTTCTTACATCATATTTTCACAGAAAAATCAAGTACTCAAAAAAGAAAATTTCATCTCCAATATTCCTAACACTAGGTATTAACAGATAGAGAATCCATTTACCAGGGTTGATATTTCTGGCAAGAGGAATAGCATTTGGCTTAAGCCCATACTTTTTTCTGAACTAAATCTGCATTTCTCCCACCTTACTTTTCCTTAGAGCGAAAACAGAAATTTTAACCCCTGCTTCTTGACCTTGAAGTTTAGTTTGTAAAGTGCTCACATTTGTGCTAGGATATCTATTTCAAGACTGAATTAATCAAAATAATTGTGTCTGTAGTACCATCAGAAACAAATTCACATTTTAGCATACTACATTTCTTAAGCATTATATTATTCAGATTACAGTAGTATTGAGAAAAAAAATTGATAAATCAAAGCTGTCTTCCATTAAGCTGGCAGTGTTAAGAACTGATATTTTAGATTCTAGACAAAACATCTGTAAACACCCAAGAAATTATGCTATGAAAATGTATGAGGAAATAGTGAAATGCAAAATTCTAAAAATTACTGGACATACAAGTGCTTTACTGTTGTTCATTTTAATTAAGCATTTAAAATATGCAACTTCTTTATTAATGATTAAAATATGGTACGCTCCTTAGAATCTGAATCAGAATATACATTATTTTTGAAATAACAGTTTCTGACAATAGAAAAGTAATCCACATCAAGAAGTTAGAAAAAGCAATTTTCAAAGAGTAAACCTTTCTCTGTTTTTAATGAAGGCAGTATAGTGGTAGTTCTATTAAAAATATTTGAGGAAAAAATCAATTTTTTATATTCTCAGATCTGTAGAGTTAGTATTCAAATAATGTAAAAAGTAATGTACTGAATACAGAACACAAAGAAAAATCAAGCATCCAAATATAAATATCACTTCAAACTCCTGACTGCTTAGATAATGTGAAAGCTGTGCACAAAATTTGTTAAACATGATGTTTCTACATAATCTCCATTCAATTTTACTTAAGGAAGTTGCCATGGCTAAAATTTTACTGTGGGTATTGAAATCCCAATAAATGCCATTTTAATACCAGTCATCTTACAATGGTTTGACTCAATTCCCAGAAATACTATCTAGTGTTGCTTTTGAGAACTGCAGCACAACCAGATCAGCATTTCTGATAGCTTTGATTCCAGGAGTGTCTTATTTGAAGTAGCTTTAAAGCACATATCAGCAAAATTAACTGAATCTTTTTCCGAGGCCAGTGAAATGTTTAAGTATATATAGAAATACTCAAAACACTGTTTATACATATTTGTCTAGCTGAAGAAGTAGTGCACGTAGTCTTAATAAGAATTTCACTCTGCTAAAAATGCTGAAAAATAGTTTAGCTGGTACTGTTTGTTATAAGTTGTATTGTGTATTTCGTGTATGAAAAATGAAAAACATGCCATATTCTTTGTACTCATGGTTTTCAAAAATTCCACAGAGATAATCCTTTTAGTGGAATATGCAAGTTTTCCATAAGGACACATTATGTGCTTTAGCTGTTTACTGTAAGTTATCACAATAATATTACAAGACTGGTACTGCAGAAGATGAATAATGCACTATCTGTAATATATGTTAGAACATTTATTCCTTTGCAGCTAAGCTAAAATATATACCTACCTACTAGTGATAGATTTCCACACTTCAAGCAATGAAAATTACATAAGGGAAGAAAAAATTATGAAATATCATCCCTGACTACTGCAGTTGAATGAGTGAGAACATCATTGTTCTGAATCCCTGTTTGGGGAGCTTATCATTGAAAGGAAAAGTGAAGTTTATCTGAGGTCACATAAGACAACGGAGAATTTTTGAGAAAATTCTTTCACCTTTGTTATCTTGCTGAATTTGATTAGTCTGGATATGAGTTATCATCTTGATACAGAAGATTACCATGTCACCAAATTTGGTTTTGCCACTTTATTTCTTTCTCAGTAACAGCACTTAAGTCTGCTTTTTAGAAATATAGGAAATGGGATTTTTTTTTTTTACCAGTAAGCTTTTGGTTTTGGATTTAGTAAAGCCAATCAGCTTTGTGATCAAAATACCAAACCTAGCTAAAAAATAAGCTTTTAGGGAGGAGAAAGATAGAAATAGAGGAGATATTCTGTGGGTGTTCAGCCAGCTACTAAAAGACAAAGTTAACCTCACTAATACCTCACTTACTTCTCTCTTCCCGTTGTCATGAACCAGTACACATGGTGCTTGTACAGTCTTCCTCACGTCTGGCTCCAGTCATTTCAGATTAAATACTAGCCTTGCATGTTGCAAAGAGGGAAATGTGGGGGTTTTTTGGGTTTGGGGTTGTTTTTTTTCTTTGGGGGAGGAGGAGGGGGTTGTGTTCGGATTTTTTTGTTTGTTTTGGTGGTTTTATTTTTTAGTTTTTTTTACTAGGGAGGACCTACTGATGTTTTGCATTACTTCTAAGCAGTGCATGGAAGATAAATTCATAAAAAATCGAAGACTTAAATCTTATTAGGTGTCCTGATAACCAGTGATTTAAGTAAAAAATTAGTGCATCCCTCTTAGAGAAAAAAAAAAAAAAAAAGATTATTTTGGAGAAAAATATGTATGAAACAACTAATCTTCATAGAATCACAGAATCATAGAATGGAAGGGATCTTAAGGATTGCCTAGTTCCAGTCCCCTGCCACATGCAGGGCCACCTGCCACTAGACCAGGTTGCTCAAAGCCCCATCAAGCCTGGCCTTGTTGACCCCAACATTTGTTGATTGTCAAGACTGATTCTCTGAAACCTGTAATATCTTAGGACATATGAAGATAAAAGGACCCTAGAACCACAGAAATCTGTTTGTCCTTCACCAGGACCTTTCTTGGGTTACCTCAAATCATAGTAGAAGTGGTCAGCACGAGTTCTAATATGGGTCCATTTGTACCTTCCATAGCCTGTGGAGCCATCTAACATCTCTGTACACTAGCTGTGGAACAATAAAAATCATTTCGCAGCAGCACTTTGAAAGCCCATGTCATTATTTTCAGTAATAGTTGTCTATTGTCTATCTCGTTTATCTATTATTCAGTATCAATACGGTTTAATTACCTATCTAGGGTACTGTATTACTAAATAAAAAAGTCCTACATAGATTTAAAAGACCTAATCTTTCCTTTAGGGACATTCCACACTTTTTAATAGTTGTGTTTGTATCATTACCAGCCTTATTAGTCATGCCCAATTAAACTATGCTCTTTGCGCACTTGTAAGGGTACAGCTGGTATTGATTCCTCTCTGCATCAAAATCGGTTAGTGCTTAGGAGTTATGAGTTAGAGAATCAGGGGAGTCAAGGCATGATTTGTATTATTCCACAAGGCATGAAAGTGCAGTATGGGGTGCTGTGTTCCCTTATATTCAGGTCACCTTCTCAATATGCCCATCAATTTAGCCTTATTGTGTGCATTGGAAAATTCATCTGGCTTGGAGGTCAGTATGTGCATTAGATTTCTTCAGACATTGCCTCAGTAAGAAGTTTTACAGGCAGCTAAGAAAACATTACTTTGTTCTGAAGAGAAGCTACATAGAAGACTGACCATGCTGCTTCTTTTTATCATCTTCTAATGTGATTGTGACATTGAAGTAAGGCATATGAAATACTCTTGTGAATTTTTAGACATTTTTCATACTCATTTCTGTGACTGAATACACGTGTATGTCTATGCACTCAAATAATTTAATTATATGGTGGCTATAGCTGTGCTGTGTGTATTATTCCTTTGTTCATAATTGTCTTCTCTTTATTATACTATGGAGTTTTATGATATATTGTTGGTGAGTGTGCTAAGAGCAATTGGGTTTCTTTTGTTTCTCTCCTCTCCTCACCCCTCACTCAGTCGTAAAGATTAGGTTGATGAGAAAATAGGTAAAATCCCCAACAGACTGGTGAAGGAGTACATTTATAGTGAATTGTATTCATGACATATGACTGATTTGTTCAAGTTACACAATTGCTGTCTTTTAAACAACCATTTTTTTCTTCTTTCTTGATGTCAGTTTTAGCCCTGCTACTATTCACAGCTTTGGTTTAATTTCTTTTCTTCAGAATTATTTAGACTGGGGATCTGGGAAAGCCAAAGTCACAGAGAAATACACAGAAATGTACTAGAAGGTGGTATGGCATCAATAACCTACATTTAACCTAAAAAAAATTTTTCTTAACGGCAAGGGGTTTTTAGTTAGAAACATTTTGAACACAAATCTTCAAGTAAAACATGAAGACTGCTACAGTCTGAAGGCTGAAGAATATACAGGATTTTTTGTTGTTTTAGAAGGATACAACATTACAGTATATCACCATTATATTTCAGTTGTCAAACTCACCCAATTATTCATCTACTTTTCTATTCTGCAAACCATTTTCAGAAACAGTGCAGTATATTTCTAGGCTGGAAACCAAGCATCGTAGCTCATTAACCCAGATTTAAGCTCTTTCCTGGATACCTTCAGGGATTAATTATGGAATTCATACCTTATCAAAATATTCAGAGATTGATTTAAATCTCCAAATTCAAGCTAAGCTTGTTTTCACCATGGCATCATTCTATGTAATCCAGATTTTATTCTTGGCATTCATTAGTATTCATGATATTGTTACATGGGTCAGAGTCACTACCTGGGTAAATACACTAGTGTAATGAAAAGAAAAAACCACTTAGAAAAATCTAGGGTAAATTGGACTGAAAACCATTTGGATGTAAGAACCATTAAAAAATAAATGGTGCATTGTAAAGGTGGACAGCTTTTTAACCTTTTTTTTTTAGCTTTCCCCCAAGCACATTTAATGGAGAAGATAATTTGAAAGTTTGCCAAAGGGTTGGAATCTCCCCTTGTTTCCCAGGACACACAGTCTATAAGGTGCTTTTACTCCAAATTATGACGCATTTATAGCTGATACTCATGTTTGATAGAGCCCTATTCTCCTTTTATCCAAAAGAGAGCATCCTAAAAAAATCTTCCTTATGACTAATACCAAATCTGTCAATTAGACAGAAGGGCTAAATGCAACACCCCATCCTTAATTCTACATGGAAACCGTTACAGTCCTGTTCCTTTTCCTGGTGCTTCCTCTTGGTTTCTGATTCTTATAGCCTTGCCTTCCCCAGGGTGAGATTTGCCAACTTAAGTTTCATTTAAACCCTGGAAGCAGAGTTGAAGTGGGACACAGGTTTTGCATGGCCTCTGGAAAACAGTTCCTTGATTTCTCACTGTTGCAGAGATGATGCATCAAGAATGCAGTGTATAAATGTGCATCTGTTTACACAGTAAGTTAAATGTAGCCACTCACATTTTAAAAGCTGATGCAGCCTTTGTATATCCTTGCTACTTCCCCTGCTTTGAAAAACAGTGAGGTAGACGAACCATACTTGTTTTGCTCTTGGTAGATACCTGTTTAATTGCTAGGTATTGAAATTACTTGAGTGGACAAGCATAAGATGTTTTTAGCATTGAAATCTAGCTTTAGTATGTATGCCTAAACTGCAATGAAAAGGACAAAGCAATCAGGAGTTTATTTTATTTGCCTTACAAGTGTTGAGACTCAGCATCCAGATTTACAACATGATAGTTATGCCAGCTCAAGATTCAAGGCTGAATTATAAAATCGGTTTCCAGCTTCAGCAAATGCTTTCTGGGTCCTGCTGTTTCACGTAATAGCAAGGACGAGTGGATTCCATCTGTAGGATAGCATGTTTTGCATATGAGATGCTGCAAGGCAAGAGCCAATGCTCAGATGAAGCAGGACTCGATAGCAGGACACTCTTCGTATTTATTGACAGTTGTTTGTTTGTTTTCAAGCAGGTCTTTAAAGCTCAAAGATGATTTAGGAGCAGATGTTGGGTTCTACTTAGTTTAAGAATGAGAGGCTGCTTGTCCTCTACTTTGATGGGAAAATGCTGGGATTTAATATGAACAAGATGACATTTGTGAGTATGAACTAAATTTGCTAGGTACGGAATAGTTTCAAAATGGTAATTAAAATGAACATGGCTTTTTTTTCTTTCCTGCCTAGAACTAACATAGTTAAAACCTCAGCTTTGATCCATTTTTAGTGGATAAATATTTGTGTAGTAGTAAAAACAGTTGTACATTGTTACATAAGTGTAACAATAAATAATATAAATAAATTAATTAATATATATGAATATATAATGATTTTGTTTATCAATATGTTTTTGCATGTATTTTGAGGTGGATTTTTTTTTTAGTATGAGCTGCTTAAAATTTTTAACCATTTTCTTTAGGCTAGCCTTGATATTATGCACTTTTAGTAACTTCAATACATCTGTATTTCTCAAGTCCTTGATACAGATCGCTTTTGTATTCTATCATCACCTTACACTAAGAAGCTAAGTACATGTACAATTAACTGTCCATAGACTAGAACACTGCAACCTTAGCCACAAATCCAAAAGAATTCCCAAAGCATCCTGAATTCGCGCAGTAAAAATTACCCCAATCTACAAAAATAAAATTGTAGACAAAATGAAAAAGGTTGGTTTTATATCAAATTTGATCTTTTTGCTTTGTAGACATCTGATTATACACTGTCCAAGAGCAAAATAGTCATTTTCTAAAAAAAACCAAACAAAAAAAAAACAACAAAAAACAAAAACAAAAAGAAAAGTAAAAATGCAAACAAACAAAACTGAGGTAAAGAAAAATACCTGATTTGTACAATTTTTTTAAAAAAAACAAACCCAGAGATCATAATTTAAGAAAATGGGTGCTTCAAAATCTCATTTTCTTTGCCAGGAAAACTCTGAGATCCTTGTCTAGGAAAAATCCTTGCTATCCATATTTTGTTCTGCTGCATTTGAGTGAAACTCTTCCGTGTGTCTGGGCTGGTTTTAATCCTCCACTGGGTTCTGAAATGGAAGAGCTGTGGGTTACTGCCACCTACAGCTGGAATGCCACCAATTCCCATCTAGAGAAATGGACCTTGCACTAAAGCCTCTGTGGATAAAATGCAGTAGATCTTAGAGGTGAACTAAAGGAGGACTTTGCAGAGCTGTTAGCAATTGGGGTTTGTCAGAGGTTTTTTATGACATTTAAATAAAATTAGGGCTACAGAGAAAGTAAATCCCCCAGTATTATATTCAAGCAATTTTTTCTCATTACAGTACCTTCCTACTGGCAGTATCTTGGCCGGAATGTTGCAGAACTTAAATTTCATAGAGAGGAGAAAAAAAAAATAATCAACACCCAAACTCAAACCCTCAGCTTTCTAACATTCAAAACACCCTGAGATTTACCAGAAATTAAAAAGAAAGAAGATTATACTCTGGTGGGACCTATGTAGTGATTCTGGTTTTGTGTACAGCAATATTTTAAGACACTTAGAATGGTTTCTTTTTCTCCTATAACCTCAGTCCCTCCTCCCAACTGCATTAAGACTTCAGGAGAACAGGAATAATAATGCCCAGAAGTGGTGTGCCGTTTTCTGCAACTGCTCCCACTTCTTTTGGTCTGTGCTTTATTGTAGTATATTTTTCAGTACAGAAAATTCAGTGTTGCTTACTTCTAATAATTGTGCTGGGTGCTTATCCTAGTAAATAATGGCATGAATAATTCTGTATGCATGGCAAGGAAGGGAAATTGTTGTTTGTTTCCATTCAAGTGTATCCTCTTTTTTCACTACTACTGTGGTATCTGAGTTTTAACTCCTATGCTTTTCCTGATTTCATTTCACATTCTATGCTACATTAAAGAAGAGTGCTCTATGTAGGCTGATCAAGCTTCTTCACTCCCAAAAGCATCTCTTATGTAAGTAGTTCCAGTGAGATTTAGCTAATTATGTATTTTAGTAGAAATGCTGTGTTCATGAAGGCATCTCTGCACAGTGAAATGTGTAAGCACTTAGACAACAGCCTGCATGGCACTGCTACTTTATTGTCATTTGCAGAGAATATTTTTTTTCATCCTGCATTTTTAACACAGGAATTACATTTAACGCATGACTTTGTTTTGTTCTGTTTTGGTTTCCCTTTTTGAATGTGGAATGTGTATAAGGAAAAAACCCTGCAGGAATTCATTGTGCTGTGAAAAAATCACAGGAATGCATTATTGTATTAAAGAAATAAAATCAACATAATCCAGCCTGTAACCAGCGTTTCTTCAGAATACTTACCTTTCTTCAAACAGAAATTATGCATTGACATATAAGTCACAGAGGCAGAACTACATATTCTTTCAGGCAGCATCTGCAATTATCTTTCTTGACAGCAGATGTTAGGGGCTTATTCTTCTCTGCCAAAATATTGTAATAATTAAAAATTATTATTTGTTCAATTCCATGTTCATATGTAAAGGAGCACCATCCTCTGATGCAGGGTTTGGAGCTAACACTGGCAGCAGAAGAAGAAAGAAAATGGAACTTGATTCTTGTTTACATCTGAGATTGCATCAGTTTAGGGTGCTGAGATCCCCTTTCTTTACATGAAGTTACTCTGATTTGTACCAGTGAAGTGAAAATCTAATCAAGACCACAGCTGGATACATTCAACAACTTTTTGTTCATCTAGGATAAATCTGGATTGTATTGATCTGCATTACAGAACTGAACAGAAAACAACAGGAGGGAAACCTGAGAAACAGTGTCTCATTTAGAACCTAGTAAAAGTTCTTAAGGTGCTTGTTTCATTGCCATACTCAGCTGGATCATCCTTAGAAATCAATGAAGGACCTGCAGTCAGAAGCAAGCATAAAAACATCTTGAACTTCTCAAGTGGTTTATATGGATAGAAATAAAGACTGGGAGCAGGGAGGATACCACCAAAATTACTGCAGTCCTGTTGATTAAAAAGTTGTCCAACTTTACCTTTATTATTCTTCATAGAGAAATGTAGCCAGCTAGAAGGGGAGAGATGGTGTGGTATAACAAGCGATGGAAACCAGAACAATAAAGCGATGTTTGAGTCGTTTCAGACTGCTGAATGAATGGCTCTGTAGGATAGAAATTGCTGTGGTGTCACTGGGTTGCTGCTACCAGGGTGTGTCACTATGGATGTCAGTGTAAAGTGAAACTTGGGAACAGCGAAATCCACTTGCTTCTCACTTCTTGGACAAAAAAAAGGGTGAAACGTGTTCTACTTCTAGCAGTAGCAGTCATGGATAAGTGTATGTGCTGCTGAGAAGTCTGAGAATTCATCCTTTGAAAGAAAAAATGTCATTTCATCTTGAGATGACATTGCAACGCTTTCCATAGATTGACTCAGTGATCCTCACAGGCCTGATGAATAAAGACAGGAACGGACTGTAAGCTCTGAACTGATATCAAGTCAATTGTCACATTTGTTTTTAAATATGTTAGCTTTTAGAATGTATTTAATATTGCTGAAATACAATGACCTGATATGTTCCTTAGAGCCCACTGCTAGCTGAATGCATATTAGCTCACGATTAAGCAGTACATTTTTGTACTCCAGCTTAAAAATGGCTTCAGGATAAGTGCAGTGCAAACAGAGAGGGAAATTGCCAATAAACACAGTCAGATCTCCCTATCTTGGAATGAATTATGTACAGAAGTATAAACCTGGCCTGTTTTCCTACTACTGATTTAGTACTTTAATAACGATGATTAAATCAATATTGTGTCCCAGAACCACATCAATATGAACAAGAATCCAACATCTCAAGGGTATGTTGCAGACAAGAGGCCTACTTGACTCAATTATTTGTAATGATAATATACCAGTAATCCTGACTATTGTATGAACTATTAACATTTTCCCTCCTCTTTATCATCCTGCTTTCTGGAAGGAGTTAATTATTACAAAGCTGCCAGCTATTAGAGAGATCTTTAGCACAGAAAGATGATATAATATCTCACACCATTCCTGAAGTGTTGCGACACTTTTCCTAGCACAATTTTCCAATCAATGTGTTGAACTGTAGGAAGTTAGTTTGCTTCCCACTCTGCTTGCTTGGGTAAAGAAACATATATTAAAAAATGAACTGGTTTGGTTTTGCTTAATTTTACTCAGAGAAGGACATGGGAAGGTTTTTTTCATTCCTCCATGAACATATTACCCTTTACTGCAAGCAGTCACCATAGCTACCAGTAAACAGTACTACAGTAGCCTTGTTCTTTCTGTTTTGACTATAATTCCTCTTCAAGAAAGAAGGAAAGTGGGTTGATTTTTTTCAGAAAATGGAGTCTTAAGTAATAGCCAATTAATTCTGTCTGAAAAGTGGGAGTCTAATTCAGGGGTCTTCTTTATTCTACAGAGAACATGACTGTGAAGCTTTGCATCTGGTTTTAGCTAACAGAATGCTTCACAGATTTTGTCCCATTAAATGCTTTCATCTGTGTTTGATACAGCTGAAAACCAATCTGCCACTGTGCAATGTGGATAATTATTTGGATGTCCACACTTGTATTTTTTTCTCTCTACATCTATTTTCTCAGTTTAGATAAACTTTAGGTTGTCTCAGACAGTAATTCAGATGATTTCCTCTCAAGCACTTCCTAGCTTCAAGAGGTGTTTAAAAATGGCTGGAAAATTCATTTTGACATTCCTAAAATATATAAGCACAACAGTCTATGCATGTTCAGAATTACATAGTACAAGAAGGTAGAGGCAGGCTGGACTGGCTAGTTCTTTTCTTATCTTAACATTTTTGCAGACATTTGTCACAGGGAAAAGCTGCTTAATTTATGTAGTTTAAGCTGGGATCAAAATAAGTTCTTGATTTATTAATGATATATAATTATTTATTTATTAATGATGTGCCAATAAGTGAACTAAGTATTCAGGATGAGTATCAGCAATGCCACAGATAGACCTCAGCGTTAGACACTGCAGAATGTCAATAAACATCTACAAATTTCCAAGCAACTTTCTGTAACTAATCTATGCATATGGGGCATGTACACCCGGCCCCTTGCAGGTAGTGCAGATTTTGCAAACGCTGAAAAGTCTGCAGATCCTCCTGTGGAGATGTGGGTGATGCAGCTTTGTGTCCATCCATGCTGCTGCTGGCACCCTAGTGAGGCACCAGCACAGCAGACCCCACACATCCCCACCTGAACCCTAAGGGTGGGTTCTGTGGTCCCACTCCCAGACTGTGGGTCTTTAGCTGGGTGCAGGTTGCTCCTGTCCCCCACAGGCTGATGATGAGCCTCACCCAGACAGGCCTGGGGATACCACCAGGTGATGTCTAACCAGAGTCACTGCTGCTGACCCTGCTCTTTGTAATTCCCTTGTTACTGCTTTGTTTGGGTGATGGTATCACGGAGCTCCTACTTAACAATTTGAGTTTGGAACAAACATTCATGTGGTTTTGGGTGTCCCATCACATACACTGTAACACACTGACATCGCTAAGTTATCAGCTGTTGTTTTCAAGGACATTTTGCTGAAGGTGGGCCACGTAAAAAAGGTATGCACACCCCCACCCAATATTATTGCACAGTTCAGCAGTTTACCATCAAGTAAATAATCTACTGAGGTCCAGATATTTTATGTTTATTTTACATTATGGGAGTGTCACCCTTTCTTTTTTTCCTGAGAAAGAATTAAAATGAAACAGGATAGACAATATAGACTAGACTAGACTAGACATTGACTAGACAGTTTGTATGAACCTATAGCAAGCATCTGCTTTAACTGCCTAACCAATTCAAGGTTGACCAAGTTAAAGAATGTTACAGGCATTGTCTAATGTGTTAACCGCTGACAGGCTTGGGACATGGGCTACCTTTCTAGGAAGACTGTTCTAATGCTGATCACCTGCTTGGTAAAGAAATGCTTCCTAATGTCCAGTCTATACCTCCCATATGGCAGCTTTGAACCATTCCAACATGTTCTGAATACCAGGGAGAATAGCTCAGCACCTCCTTCTCCACTTCCCCACCTCAAGATTCTGTAGGAAGCAATAAAGTCTCCCCTCGACCTCCTTTTCTCCAGCAAGACAAGCTCAGATTTCTCATCCATTCCTCATAGGACGTTCATTCCAGCCCTTTCACCAGGTCTGTTGCCCTCTTCTGGAGGCATTCAAGGACCTTCATGTCTTTCTTAAATTGTGGGGCCCAGCACTGCGCACAGTACTCAAGGTGAGTCGACAGCAATGCTGTATACAATCAGATGATCACCTCTTTTGACCAGCTGTTTGTGCTATGTTTGATGTACTGGGGATGTGGTTTGCCCTCTTAGCTGCCAGAGCACACTGCTGACTCACACTGAGCCTGCTGCCAACCAGCACACAGGTCCCTTTCTACAGGGCTGCTCCAGCCACTCCTATCCCAATTCATTCTTGTGTCTAGAATTATCCATCCCAGGGGCAGAATCCAGCATTTCAACTTGTTAAATTGCATCTCATTAGTCATAGCTCAGTGCTCCAATCTATCTAGACCCCTCTGCAAGGCCTCTTGACCCTTTAGAGAGTCAATGGCACCTCCTAGTATCATTGGCAAACTTCTAATGGTACAGTTACTATTTTTCTATTATTTCTATTACATCAGGTTTCATGATCTGCTTATGCTCACTGGCTTTTTTTTCCTCTGTAATGCTTAAAGTCTTTAAATTTTAATACTAAAATATCTAAGGGCCATTATTTTCCCCACAGCTAATACCCACTCTCTTAACTGAAATGCAATTGTTTAATCATTTTGCTAAATAAATTGCTTGATTATTGTTCTTGTTAATAATTATATCTTTTTCTTTCTGTTTGATCTCTTATTACTGGGATTAGTTGATGACTGGAGTATCTTTGCTTGCCTGCTTTTTTTCTTTATATGCAAATATGGTATAAACAGTTCAGTTTTGATTTTGGTTTAGTTTAGAATTTGCCAGATGCAGTACAAATCCATTGTTCCAGATACTCAGGCAGAATCATAGAATGGTTTGGGTTGAAGGGACCATTAAAGATCATCCAGTACCAACTCCCGTGCCATAGGCAGGGGCACCTTCCACTAGACCAGGTTACTCAAAGCCCTGTCCAACCTGGCCTTGAAAAATTCCAGTGATGGGGCAACCTGTGCCAGTGTCTCACCACCCGCACAGTAAAGAACTTTTTCCTAATATCTAATCTAAATCTACACTCTTTCAGCATGAAGCTATTCCCCCTTGTCCTGACACTACGTGCCCTTATAAGAAGCCCCTCTCCAGATTTCTTGTAGGCCCCCTTAAGGTATTGAAATCACCTGAGAAAATTATTTCTGCAGGTATTTCCAATAACCATATATTGCCAAACCTGTGCTGGAACTAAATAATTCTAGTAACTGCATCACACGTTTAACTTCCTTCTCTTGAAGCTAGAAGGCTTCCATTGCATTTCATTGCTATTCTCAGCAGTTAGATTTAAATGGACTATTTTGTCTATTATGATACCTAGAGCCAAATTCCCTGTTGATAGGACTGTTGGAGTGGCACCTGCTCACATCAGCAATGAATCGGCTCAGACTTCCTAAATGTCTGTGGAAACAATCAGAACCAATGCAGAACATGTGGTTTGGTTTCCTGTAATGCCAAGGAGAGGAACCTTCTAGTAAACATTCTCTTGCATTCCATTTGGATCAAGGCCACCTTTTCCTGTGAAATCTTCAGGGGCAGTTCCCTTGGTTTTAATGGTCTGGAACACCACATTGTTAAAATAAACAGATTTATTTCTCAGCAGGAATTTACTGCTGTTAACCAAAATGTGAAAGCTGGGGAAAATTGCAGGTGTTCCTCTACAACTTTGTAATTCTGACAGAGACATAAAATAGCTCATCTAATATGTTAGAGCAGCCCTGCAGAGAAGGACTTCGGGGTGTTGGCTGATGAGAAACTGAACATGAGCCAGCAGTGTGAGGTCGCAGCCCAGAAAACCAACCATATCCTGGGCTGCATCAAAAGGACTGTGACCAGCAGCTTGAAGGAGGTGATCCTGCCCCTCTACTCTGCTCTCGTGAGACCTCACTGGGAGTACTGTGTGCTGTTCTGGTGTCCTCAACATAAAAAGGACATGGAATTGTTGGAACAAGTCCAGAGAAGGGCCATGAGGATGATCAGGGGACTGGAGCACCTCCCATATGAAGAGAGGATGAGAAAGTTGGGGCTGTTCAGCCTAGAGAAGAGAAGGCTGCGTGGAGACCTCATAGCAGCTTTCCAGTATCTGAAGGGAGGCTATAGGGATGCTGGGGAGGGGCTCTTCATTAGGGACTGTAGCAAAAGGACAAGGAGCAACAGGTTAAAACTTAAACAGGGAAAGTTTAGATGGGATATAAGGAAGAAGTTCTTTACCGTAAGGGTGGTGAGGCACTGGAATGGGTTGCCCAAGGAAGTTATGAATGCTCCATCCTTGGCCTTGTTCAACGCCAGGTTGGGTAGAGCCTTGGGTGGCATGGTTTAGTGGGAGGTGTCCCTGCCCAGGGCAGGGGGGGTGGAAATAGATCATCTTAAGGTCCTTTCCAACCCTAACTATTCTATGATTCTATGATTTTATGTAACATAAATCATAATTTATCCATATGCAAGTTATAACAATACTGAATGTCATAGTATGATATCTTGACGCTATCAAGATGTCAACTTTTTATTTATGTACCTCCATCTGATTTGCTAAATTTGCCAGAATTAAGTAGCAGCTAATTTATTAAATCACACAAACACACTTTCTCAGGTGTTTTACTTTTTCACTAGAATACATATTTTAAGCTTTTGCAGTAATTTTTTTAAATGTCTGATTTTAAAAAACTTGAAAAAAGAAACCTTCAAATTTTAAATTTTAAAGTTAATACAGAACTAGTTAGCGTTACTAGGCTATGCATGATGTCAAACCCTAAATTTCAGAATACAGTTGTTTTTCAACCTTCAGGTGAGCCTCTAGGATAAGATTTACCATACCAGTTTAGGCCCTCAGCAAGTAAGATGTCTGATGTAAATTGTGTGTGGGCTTCCTCCTCAGTCAGCACAGACTTGCAGGCACTTTTGACAGAACACACAACCCTTCTTAGACATATGTCTTAGTACTCGATAAATCCTTCTCTGGAAGTAATTTTCTGACTATTTGACTGTCAAGGGTATGAGGATAATTAGCTTGGTCTTTCTGTCTTACTTTCAGACCACTCAAGTTTAAAAAGAGATTTCTCAGTCTTTTTGAAAATGTAGTGAATCAACGTCTTAGTAACTAATGTGCACCAGACAAAATACTGGAAGCAAGGCATCTTGATAACATTTGATTCAGTTTTGAAATAATATCTTGCTGATGGCAGTATTATTGAAAAGCAATAACGAAAAAGAATTGCACTTTACAATCAATAGAGGAACTGCAAGAATTGTTTATAGTGCATTAAAATGAGTGTGTATGGTGTTCAGTTTGCTACACAAGTCTGATCATCTGAGACCATTGTTTAAAAATAACTTTGAAGAACATTTGCAAAAGAGAATTCAGCAGCATCACACGTAGTGTAACAGTGCAGTAAGCTATAACAATAAGGACAAGAGGAACATACTCTGAGATATCAAATAATGTATATACAGCAGCAGAAAGCATGCAGAAGGTGATAATTTAACATATGTAACCCAAACTTTATGCAAATACACTTACATGAACACTGTTTGGCTATTCAAGGTAGCCTGTCATCTTTGTTTTTCAAATAGATAAACCCACAGAGTTCAAAAAGAAAGATGTCACACAAACTTCCTTATCCAGTATAAATTTCCACATCTAGATGAACTCATTCAGAGCTCTGACAGATAATGCTGGCAGTGCCTGTTCAAACTGTCTGCTCTACTTCTGTGTCAGATGAAGGAATGAATGTCTGTATCTCATCACCCAGTTTGGCATTTTAGTATATATATAGTATATAGTTCATGTTTTATCCCAGCCGGCAGCTAAGCACCACACATCATTTCACTCACTCTCCCCTGCAGTGGGATGGGAGAGAAAATAAGAAGGCTCAAACTCATGGGCTGAAACAAAGACAGTTTGATGGGACAGAAAAGGAATAAAATAACAATAGTGGTAATACTAATGACAAAAGAATTAAAATATACAAAACAAGTGATGCAGAGTGCAATTGCTCAACACCTGCTGACTGATGCCCAGCCAGTTCCCAAGCAGCAGCCCCCGACCAGCTTTCACCCCCGTTTACATACTGAGCATGACATCATATTGTATGTGATGTCCTTTGGTCAGTTTACGTGAACTGTCATGCTTGTGTCCCCTTCCAACATCCTGTGGCCCTCATTGGCAGGGTGCGAAGAGCTGAAAAGTCCTGTACTTAGTATAAACACTCTTTAGCCTCAGCTAAAAACATCAGTGCGTTATCAACATTATTCTCATACTAAATTCAAACCTTAATACTATCCCAATTATTAGAAAGAAAGTTAGTTCTATCCCAGCCAAAACCAGGATACCCTTATAAATGTCACTGTATTAAAGGAAGCACTGAACCTGCAAATAGAACAAAAGACCAGAGGCAAGCAATACAAATGCAAACATGTGTAAAGCAGATAACTTGCTATTGATAATACTTTTATATTTTTAACTCTTCCTAGCTTCCCTTCTATCACGGTACTGCAAACAACGAACTAATTTCAGTAGCTCACATTTTGCTTCCAAATATACTTTTCTGCACACCCGTCTACCTCAGAGATTGCTTTGCCTAGAAAAGGAGGAAGAGGGAAAAGGAAAAGTGACCAGAAAACTTTGTTTAAAGATCACAAGAGTGAATTCTTGAATTTCAATTGCTTTAGTATATACAGACTCTAATCTGTTGAATTATTCAGGGTCAGACATGACAACTTTGTTGCAAACTTGTATTATTTGGCGAATTCATCATGCATAACACAACTGTCAAAACATGTTTTTTTGTCCATCAGCTGAAATCCCAAATAACCTGTAGACTAACTTTAAACTACAGAACCTGATGAGTAGAAAGTAACAGCACTGTAAGAAAGAAATTTCATTCTAAGTGTCTAAGTAACTGATCTTAAACATCATCTTTAATATTAAAAACCATCAATTTGAAATTTGCATTGTACTAACTATCCAAAGAGGAATTTGACATGTAATATTTGCTATTTTATTTCAGTCAAAAGTATTTTTTGTCAAAATATTCCCACCCTTAATACCATGGTTATCCTTCTTTTATACACCTTTCCTACAATACGGTAACTGTCCTCATTTGAACAGAATCAGCTGACTTATAGTGTCTAAAGTTAAGACTTATTAAAGTTAAGAAATCAAATTGAAAAATATACTTAAAGGATCCTTTTTTGTTGCCACTTAAGGGTAGCCTTCTTAAGGAAGGAAAACAATATTGGCTTAACAAGAACTGAACATCCAGGTAGGAAATAATTTATTTGGGAGTGCGAGAACTGCAAGAATTCATCTGTTTCCCAGCCAGTAGGTTACTCCTTCATAAATCTACCATATGTTATTTTTGAAGCACCAGCCAACCGTTAGCAATTGAAAGTAAGTAAGACTCGTGCATAAGGTCTCATCTGAAAGAGAATTGCTGTGTTCTTTAGCATCAGACTAAGATATTTAACCAGAACTGATTTTTAAAACACGAGTCTCTCACTGAATCAACAACTATGATTCTTTGCCACCTGAGTTTTCTGCAGAGGTTTCCTATCTGATCACTGAGCCAGTATCACATAGCTTCACAGTTCTGACAGTTCCACTGCAAACCACAATAGGCCAACAGAGTATATGCACCTCTCATACTATTCTATGCCCTTTTTTTCTGAAAGGCAACTATTTATTTGTTCTGCTGCTTCCCCTTAGCATCAGGTGGACCTTGTGGAGTACTGATACAGTATTACAAACCACAGGGGCTGTTCAGGTAAACATATTTATACACGCAGCTTTAAAATCCTGTGTCAAATTTTTGCCCATATTTAAAAAGCTTTCTTAGAAGGTAAGTTTACAAATCTGCATTGGAGAAAATTTATTTTTCTCATATATAAAATAAATTGAAAGGAAGCTGTTAGGTATGATTTTATAATCATCCTTGAGGCAGAAACATTTAGAGCAACACTGGCAGCATGCAGGTTTCATACAGACTCAAGAAAGCATTAAGAACATTTATGATTGTTGCAGCAGAAGTCCAATTTGCATTGAGCTAAAGGGAATGCATGACTTGGAATTACCAAGTGTGCAAATAACTTGAGCAGGTCAGAACAGGATCAGTGTCATACCTTTGGGTATGTCAGAAGTAATGTGTACTAATAAATTATTTAAAGGATTTTAATGAAAACTGACTCAGATGAAGTGAACTGTTTGTAATCTGATTTTCACTGTGTTACTCCACACCCTACTCTGTGATACTAAAGCCCACAAAATATAAAGAAAATAAATAAGCAGCGATCATCAGAGTGTAAAAAACTTCAGTCTGCTGGGCTTAAACTCAAGCACTAACTTTCTCTTATTAGCTGATTTCCAGCTTGCCAGAAAACGTATACTTTCAAGAGAAATTAACCATTGATAAAGAAAAGGCCACTTTTCTTCACTAAGGATTGTCAAGAATTACTAATCCTAGTTAGGATTTCTCATGTGGAATTAATTTAATGTTATTAATGTTTCTCCTCACTGTGAAATACTCCCTCAAAACTGGCACTTCGCATGTGTAAGTCTCGGTTGTGCAAGTACTGATGTGAAATTGTTTTTGCAGGATCCAGGTCTTCTGAGAAGAATAAAAAGGCCATACTATATAACCCTCTCCAGACCATGACAGATTCTATTAGTGCTTCTTTCCTACAACACGCTTGTCTTGGGCTCTGGAAGATGTAAATTAATAACATCAAATATGTTTGTAGTAGCCAGTTGATTCAGAAAACTGCATCAATATTTCCCTAAAAGTCCTTCTTTTCTATGGCCAGTTAGTAATTTCACAGTCATTTCCAGCAAGTTGCTATGAAACAAAAATAGTCTCAAGACTGCAATTACAGAATGCAGGGACCAAAAACCTGACACTTACACAATAAAAGTTATATTTGCAACCTCAAGAAAATCTTAGGCTGATTTCAGCTAATAAAGAAATACTTTAACTACCTGACCTAGTGACTTCACAGACTGACCAACTTAGATTTTGTTTGAGCTGACCACAGATCTTGACAAGTGAGAAATACACATTGGTGGCTTTCCTTGCAATATTTCATTTAACACCTCCAAATTTTTGAACCTTTCTCATTAAAGTTGGTAAAGACAAGGTAAGAGTGAATGGTATGGCTATTTCCCACTCATAATGCCTTGTCTACTCTTAAGAACTGTATTCACAGTATTTCTAAATTATGAAGGAAACAAAATCTCTTTTTCCAGAGGGTTTCAGTTTGTATTTTGCACTAATTAATCATAATTTGTCTCTAACCTTTGCTTCTTATCTATTATGTTGGCTTGTCATATTTCAGCATCTTCTCCCACCACCCTTAGAGAGGCTGATTCAGACATTCATGTTACCACTACACTCTTTTAAATGCTGCAGCTTGTAAAGCTCAGGTCCAATTATTTTTATGCAAATGGATATGACAACAACCCATGTCTATCTTACCTCTCACTAATTAGATTCTAAGTTCTTTAAGGCATTTTCAGCTCTTTTAACTCTGCACCATACTTGAAAAAATATTATTCCTGTAACATTGCTCTTCTTCCAACACCACAGCCCAGTCCTAACAGTTTCCAAATAATTCCTCCTTGACATGCTTCTCCTATATGATATGACTTTCCCTTTGGGCTTTTTTAAGGAAAAATATTCTCCACAAGGAGCTCAGGAAGACATTTACTGTATAGCTGAAACTGCCAAGAAATTACTATTCCTACCATACTGCTGCTTCTACAAGACAGGGTATAGCACTTCTTTCTATAAACCCAGACATGCCAGTTAAAGCTTGAATGTTCAACTTCCTTTTTATTTTATTAATTTTCTCTTTGGGTCACAAGCTTAAGTTTGACCTTATTCTACATATTTGTAGAAGCATTCCAGATATATGCCATGAATCTTCGACGTCTATGTTAAGAAAAAAATCTTATTTGTATTTCACAACAGTGGCAGCAGTTATTTAACCTCGTAACTGTTGTATCCACAGCTTCCAAAAATACTAAATGAGATTTAAGAATAGTGTTTCCAGGCTCTACATTTCCATTTCCATTTAGATGTGCAACAGTTAAGAGTCCAGATTCAGAAAATTATTTTCTGAACTATGTCAACCTATCTGTGTGCCTTGGAGAGGCACGGCACATGTGTACTTGGACAAAAACTTGGAAACTACTCAGAGATCCTGTGTGATAGTTACCTTGTGTTTTGATGATCAAGGAAGGGAACAAAGCACTAAAGGAATGTCAGCATGTATTAATGAAAATGAAAATAGTTTTTAAAAAAAGAATTACCCAAACTTTAATTGACTTCATAAACTACATCTATTCCATTAAGGTTTTTTGAATGTCCAAGAGAAAAGAGAGCTCTGTAATCTTCCCGAGACATTTAATCTGTGACACATTTACTTCTTATTAGTGGACCATTGAATAATAAAATCCAATTAATGGAGAGATCAGTATTATATCTTTAAGTAACCAAACATTAATTAAACCTAAGTTCATCTTTACTGGTATGTAAATTATGTTCAAATAGTGAAAAGGACTGTATGTATTAAGAGACTTGCTATAGGTAAAGCAAAACTAAAGGGCATATCAACAGACTGTGATGAGATGAAAATGTTGTCTAAGTCATGGAGTATCCCAAGCTAGGCAGTCACAATGATCCACTTGCTGTTAAATCCGTGGTTTCAGGGGACTTACAAATATGAGAAAGTACTTCAATTATTCAGGATATAAAGGGAATAAAATCTGGGTTACCC